>BMAO01005376.1:0-117434 GCA_019973975.1 Trichonephila clavata
ATATACAATTTCAAATAATTTAAATAAACATGATAGCTACTTTGAATGAAACCATGTTACTTCATTTCCTCTTTAAAACATCCGAAAAATTGAAACAAAATTAAATGGACATTTTCCTTTTGAAAAAGAAGTTTTAAGTACACAATCATGTATTCTATTTCAGGAATATATCCTTATATATATCACTGAAATACTTTAGACAGGCGTTAATGCTAAAACGATGTCCAATGTATTTAAGTTAGGGATTATATCGTATCCTTTTAACAAATGTCTAAATTCTTTCAATAAATTGTTTTAAAAATCTGTTTGTGAAATCTTAGATTATCATTTTTCTACATGGTTTAATTTTCTCAGAGAAATATATATTTTAAAAGCTGCAGATAATTCTTATAAAAAAAAGTTTAATTAGAATACCTTGGATTCAAAAATTTAAAAAAGATTTCTCATTTAATCCAAAACACATTCATTTGAACTTTTGAAAAAGTGTTTCAGGAAATATTTCGAAAAATAGAAATTATAACAAATAAAGGCAATATTTATTCTTATTAAGAAAATCAATAACATCCATATATATGAAGAAAGCAAATTAACTAATTTTAATTTTAATAACATGGTTCCGGAATTCCAGTTAAATCCAATAATGGAAATACCTTGTGTTTAATTAGCAAGGCTTTGGATTTCAAATAATTAAATGAAAAAGGATTATTAAAATGTTTAGAAATGCATATAAAATGGATCAGTTACACTCGAGCAATGCACTACATTTTTGAAAAATGCAAAATTTGACAAAAAAATATGTTGGCTCTAATGAAGAAAATAAAATTCTAATTTAAAGGAAGCAGAAACTGATTAACTATAGATTTAGATTTTATTTAAATGTTCTTTTTAAGGAAAGATTACTCTAAAACAGAAATTTTAATATTTTAATGAATTGATAGAATATACTTAAATACACGTTTCCTTATAGGCAGTAAAAAAATTATTTAAATTTTTTATTTTTCACTTTTCTCAATTTTGTAGGGAATACTTAAAACTAAAATGGTTTTATACAAACAAATTCTGTTTCAATGTTTTCTTATTTACTTACGTGGATAAAAACGCATAAAAGGGATATTCAAGTAATTTTTCAAATAATATCCGTTTTTTAAAAATATAATATTTAAATTATAGTTTATGTATAAATACTCATTGAGAAGAAATATTTAGCAATAGGACTATTAAACCCTTCGGCTATTGACATAAAAAAGAATACTGAAATTAGATTCATTATAAATGTTCTTGTAAACACTCTCAGTTTCATTTTTAACCACACACATATTCTTGTACAAGGTATCCCGAAACTCAACTTCAAGCTGGCACCCGGTAAAGAGAGTATCATATCAGTTCTAGGAAGAATAAAAAAAATCCGTATTATTTGGTTAAGTAATGATTACCATAATTTGAAAATGTGGAAAATGTGGGCACCCTCCGTCAGATCGTAGTTTTGTTTCACACAAATTTCACAAATTTAAAGTGACTTTTTCATTTCCTACTATTACTTCGCTCACTCCCTATAGTATATATATATATATATATATCTTGTTAAATTTTCAATCGTTAATAAAATGTTTTCTATCCATCCATTCAAGTTCAAATACATTTTTTAAAACTTATAGTGGATGACACTTGATATTAATACAATTTTTTTAAATATTAATTCATTGATTAAATGAAAAAATGAATATATAGTAACAAACAAAAATAACAGTCCAGCAGCATATATAGAAAGAAAAATCGTTCATTGTGTCCCTGTATTGCATTGGCTTCTAATCCAAAGGTCGTGGTTTCGAATCCCTCCTGGGATGGCCTAATTTCTGAGAATGTGATTTCATTTTTACTATATTATTTTATTAGAATAATTAAATTTAATTAATGATAAAATAGTAAGAAACAAAAAACATATTCCAACACCATTTATAGAAAGCAAAATGAAAATCGCTTTCTATTTTGTCACTTAATATTGTGTGATTCTATCATATGTACATACATATTTATGTTGACCTAAGTAGGAATTGACTTATCTAATATATAAAATTTGCGTGTCACAGATTTGTAGCCAAATACCTCCGAAACGACTAAACC
The DNA here is from genome assembly GCA_019973975.1 of Trichonephila clavata. NCBI lineage: Eukaryota > Metazoa > Arthropoda > Arachnida > Araneae > Nephilidae > Trichonephila > Trichonephila clavata. Next base: position 2,122 of record BMAO01005376.1, read on the forward strand.
AAATCTTATGAAATTTTGTGCGTATATTCAGTAAGTCTGAGAATAGGACGTAAACTATTTTTCATTCCGATATTACAATTAGTTGAGAAGATATTAATTAAAAACCTTAAAACGCCTAATTGTTTTACTCCTGAGGGTTGTTTACTTGGCTAAACTTCAATTCCGTTTCGGCCGAGCGAAGATCTTAATTTTTTCGACCATTTTAAAATAGCCATCCAATTTTTGCTTTTGAAATCAGATAAAAAATAATTACAGACTCGAAAAGATTCCAAAATGGTACAACACTTGCTACTTTTCTATCCATAACAATTATTTGCATTATTCTATTTACAAAATAACTTTATTTCAAAAACCTCAATCTAAAGTGTGAGATTCAAATGAAACAATAGATTTAAAAATAAAAATAAAGCATTTTTTTGTGATACTTTGACAAATAAAATGTTCAAAGAGTGTTTTCCTTCTTCTCGAATATAGGATGTACATTTTTGTAACACCTTGAGCCCCATATAACCATTAGTAGATACTTGCTAAGTATAGAGCAAAATCCTCCAGTGACCTCAGGTGGATAAATGACTTATTTAAGTGTGCAACCAGTGTGTTTATAACCAGCACAGGAAACATTACTAGATTTTCTTTTATTAGGATTGTATAAAGTTGCAAAATGTATTGATTATAAAAGTTTGAAAAAATAGGAAAAATTTTCCTTAAGGGGGGGGTCACCATGTGACGGCTGTTTTTTAAGCATTTTTAGAGATTTTTTTACGACCAGTAAAAGATAGAACTTTAAGTTTATTTTAATGTATAAATGTTAATGTTTAACCAAAATATCTAATAGAACGTGAGTTATAGCGCTCTGAACACACCCGCCTCGAAAAAATGGACGCTCACTTTCTCCACGATTCCGGCTCATTAGCTTATCTGAAATTTAAAAAAATTAATGGCGTTATAATTTATAAGCTGAAATACACAGAATACACTATACTCAAATGAAAATATAAAAATTGGATTTTTGGTAGACCTCTGAAGAAAAAGTTTCGAATTTCACTGGGGTTTTTTTTTTTGTTATAAAAAATAGAAATATTTTGAATTTTGGAAGATCGTAGTCCATTTTATACGTATATATGTGCTGAGTCTACCCTATAAATGAGAAGTCATTCAGGTCAAACCATTCTTGAGATATGATGGAGGAAAGTTTGAAAAACACAGTTTTGAGAAAAACGCGTTTTAAGTTTCAAGTCCGATTAAAACAATGAAAATCTGAACTTCCCTCAATCGGCGATGCCTGGTGGCGAAGACAAAAACAATTCGACGAAATATCCAATAACTATAGATATTTTCTTTTAAACCTCTACAAACTTGTCTATACTTGTATGAACGTATATTTGCATAGAAGGGTAAATGGTATCAAGCCGACTGTACACAATAGGAGCTCCAACTCAGTGGTCTTCCAACACTTGCTTCTTTATAACGACTTCGAATTTTAAAAAAATCACTTTATGACGGATCTATACGGTTTCCTCTAACCTCCTCAATATTTCCTTAAAGTATGTTATTTATTTCAACCAATCTCCACCGGGAGCCAAAACGTGATTTATGCAAATGAGATATATTATATAAGTTCGGGTTTCGCGAGTTAACAAAAAAAAGTAAAGCGAAGAATTAGAAGAGTGAAGTGAAATGAATTGAAGCATCGGTAGATCAACACGCGGTTGTTGCAGTAGTAGAATGCAGTTACGTGACGAGCTACGCCGGGGAGCAGTAGATTGAAATTGGAAAAGATCCCGTAGTACCGAGTGTGGATCCTTATCTATTATCCTCTCCAGCCTGTAAAGAATTCATCACCACGACGGAACAGCCGACGTTAAAAGGATAAGGTTAGTGATTTAGAATATTGTGAATACGTGTACGTGCTTTAGCTGTAATGGTACGTGTTTGATCTTTCGTGGATTCAGTCGCGATTCCGTAGTTCCGCTAGTAGTCACTCCTTCTCATACTCCACTGTGTTTTATTTCTCTTAAATTTGAATCGTGAGGTTGTAACCTTCCTGTGATTAATAAGCATCAATAAATATAGTGATTTACAACTATGTCTCTTGATTACTCAAATCCGCCTACACGTCCAGAAACATTTAACGGTAGACGGGGAGATGATAATCTGAGGGGAGGATATAATTCACGACAACTTTACCATAATATTCTAGACATGTTAAGAAAGCAATTTACGAAAAAAAATTTCTTTGATTTTTTTAACCCATCACATGGGTGAACCCCTTAAAATCACAAATCTTTGTGAAATTGCTAGAAATGTTCTTTGAAACGAAAAGCTTTACAACATCCTTTGCTTAAGTGTATTGTCATTTTTGTTCCTGTTCTTCATCGTTTTCATCTCAAATAGATAAATCCGTTTCAAAATCACTGTTGTATTCATCGGTTTCCGGCAAATATCCTCATTGAGTATCGCTTTCATTGAAATCCAACGATGATGTCATATTGCCAAAAAAAAGTAAAAATAAACAACAAAAATAGTATTACAAACTTCAGAAAGCGAAGTGAAACACGAACGAACTTATGCTTTAGTCAGCGTCGAAAGGAAAAATGAAATGTGCGTTACAGCGTCAAAGTGAGTATCCCCAGAAATGTAGGATTTGCATGTGCGCTAGAAATCCGTCTGATACGCAAGGATCACTTTACGAGTAGTGAGTAACAAGTTAAGGTATCCGACTACAATAAAATTGTGAATTTTGCCAAAAACTGACGAAATTTTTTTATGATTTTATATTATATGCCATCTTATTAGCTTTATGAAAATACCAAGTATATTATTTTCCGTTCACTAGAACAGAAACTACAAGTGCTTTAATAAAAGCAGATGTCATTACTGTGTAAACAAGATCTCATACTTTAAAACGCGTTTTACTCGAATTGTGTGTGTGTTTTTTAAATACTTAAATGGACTCAAAAAGAGAGATTGCTCAAAAAGTTTTGAAAATAATTAACTGAAATTTTTTGTGTATGTTATGTATAATAGTAGAAGTGTTTTAACCTTCAGAGTTATCAATCACCGTTCTTTACAAAATTTACAATCCCTAATATTAATATAATCACTGTTTTTTTATGCAATTTCATATAATAACTAAGATGAAGCGGTGTAGCTTTTGTAAAAATTAAAATATCTCTTATAAAGAAGGTCATTTCAAAAATGAATAACATAGCAACACATCAAAATTGAAAATCTGTTTATAAACTTTTGGTACAGAATGGGCCACGTTTATGCTATTTTTTGAAAGTTTTGTCCTATTTTAGTAACAATAGTTTCTTTTCTCATTTTTATTTTTGCATATTTTTTCTTAAAATTTACTAAACAAATCTAAAAACTACAAAAAAAATCCCCATACCTCCATTTTTTTTTTAAAAAAGGTGTCGCAAGAAGTCGGATACCTTAAATTAATGTCTTCCATTGTTCCAGCAATTATTTGACGCAGTTCGCTTACATTTTCAATTGATTTTCAAGAAGTCATGATTAAAAAGAAGTTGCAGATAGGAATTTCGAATACTTTGGTACTTCTTAAAAGTTCTTTCTTTATTTTTGTTGTTAAGTTTTAATTTGAATATTGCATTCTATTTGATTACTCTTATTGCTATGTATAAAATTATAAGTATTTAATTACGACATTTTCTCTCACTCCAAAGTGTCTCTCTCATTTTACTTTGCCCTTTCATTCATTTTCCTTAAAACTATAGTCCCATTCATGTTTCTTGCCCCCCCCCCGATAGTATATTTATATAACTTATCTCTGCAATTGTATTTTCACATAATGTCAGACAGAGAATTTGGCCTTAAACTATAAATATCATACTATTACAAAAATTTCAAAATTTCCATATAACAATTCCAATCAATTCAAGACTTAATTTGGTACTGCTATACATTTTCTCTTCGTTAAATCTTTTAATTAATTCCGTAAGCCATTCACATCTTAACTTAATTATATTTGCTTGGATTCTAGAAATTTCTTCTTCGATGCCTTAATCTGAAGATGAAATTTCAGAAGGCTTACCGTTTTCCTATCAAATTCTGTAATCACCATTTTTCCCCCAGAGTGATTGTCAAACCTGTACACTCGACTGCAATTAATGGCTTGTCTGCGAAGCGGATTTCTATGAAGAACGGATTTATTTATTTGTGCCTTTGAACGGATTACTGAACGGTTCGTTGAATATCAGAAGCAAATATTACGCTTATGTCAAATTGCTGGTGGAACGATATTAAGTGAATGTACAATATACGCCTGGCTCTGATTACATGAAATTGGTGGAGCTCCAATATCTGCTGCAATTAAAATAATTTCAGATCTCTGTTCTCGAATGTGTAATAGGGATAGGCTCGTATGTTTCGTAATAGGGTTTCGATTTGTATCCTGGAGTTGTGGTTCTACATTAGTTATTACTTAACGAATATCCTGCATAAGCAATTCAATTTCTAATTGCTGCAGCATATAAGGATACAAGATCTATTTTCATTCAGAAAAATTAAAATTTGCTTAAATGTTGTATACATTGTGTTTATATTCCAAACGCAAAATGTAATTATTTTTGAGATCAGTTATTTCGATATACGCAGTACTGTTGGCGATATATTGAATTAAGTATATTACTTTGTTGATACTTTTGGATTACGTTGATTTAAGATTTATAACAAATTAACTTTCGTTATTTTGCAGTTATAGAAATATTTTAAATTTTATACTGTATTTTTTCTTCTGGATATAAAAGAAAAGATTAGTGCTTTGAAAACTTTTTAAATACCACATCTGTTGTAGATTAAATGTTAATTGAGTAGATGGCGCTGCAATTCATCCAAGAGAGATATATTTTGTTTAGCATGTAGAGTCAGTTATGTAATGTTCTTTGGGCTGTGTACTTGTTTTCTGTGTTGTCTACGAAATAAACCAAAATGCCAAAAAGATGGTGTGAATCATTGTAATGATATAAAAATATATTGGATATAAGCGTCTATCTGTCCCCTGAAATTAAGGATTAAGGAATTATAACACCATCGCCTTAACTCTAAGCTTCAAAATTTGCTTATATATGTTTTTCTAAGGATATTTTACTTTAACCTCCTTTCTTGCATATGCTTTCATTAGATATTCACAGTGGGTAAATATCTACTAAATATTGTTATGATATAGAGCAGGGTGGGCAGTAAGTCTACAGGGATTGACCGGTGGACTGCCAAGACATTTTGGGGTGACCGTCTAAAGATTAGCAGTTAGTAATAATATGCTAAGCTAACAGTAAGCAGATTAAGTTTTCTACTGCCTATAACTACGAGAACTAACTATAGATGAAAATGTTTTATTTTTAATGTATTTTGAATTGTTTTGAAAATAAATAAACCATTTGATGTTATTATAATTTTGGCTACAATTATAATGTTTGTATCTTGCGTTTTACTTTAAACGCGGCCTTAAAAGTGCAAGATTTTTTTTATTGTAGTGATGTTTGTAAGTACATATTCCGTATTTATTTTTTATTAAGTTATGATAAATATTGCAGACCTTTTTCTTAGCTCACCACACTTACACCATTGGGTGAACCTCCACTCCTTGAAGAAATTGGAAGTAGCCCGTACACTGGAAAAATTTGCCAGCCCCTAATAAAGATAGATAGATAGGCATATATATATATATATATATATATATATATATATATATACAAACAGACAAAAGAAGATACAGATAGATAGATGGAGATCTCGGATGGTCATTTCAAAAGCAATGAACAAGATAGCGCTACTTCGGTTATAGAAGTAGCGAGTAATTTCTATTCATCAATAGTTGCTCGGGTTTCTTTTATTAATGTGAATTATAAAAAGAGCCTGCAGTGGTTTCGGCTACAGTGAGTATTGGTGGTAAAGTATCATACAACAAGAGAGAAACTTTACATAGCAAAAACGCGACAGAAATCTATCATTCTTTGATGGAATTAACATTGTACCACACAGCTCAGTTTCTTGTCTGAGAGCTCAATTGATAAGAGGGTCAGTTGCATTATATGATCCCTGTCATTTCTTAACTTTTAGTTCAACCCTTGTTGAAAGGATGTCGGAAATTCCTTAAGAAGGGTGCGTCACTAGCACCCCTTGAGTTCGTTAGACCCATAAACTACTTAATCGTAACTTTCCGCGTAAACGTTCGCCCAATCAACGAATTAGTGGCGTGGCAAAGGCAAAAAAAGAGTTCGGCGCAATAATATTAGTGTGACGCGGTGGAGTTTGTAATGGACCGCACTTGAAAACCACGGCAGAGCTACCTAGAACGACATGTAGAAATTAGAATCACGCGAAAGGAGCCCCTGATCACTCTGTCTCTCGTCTTTCAGATAAGGGATTTTATTTTGTAATTCCTTATCGCTCTTAAGATCTTAAATAAATTAAACTATATTAAATTACTAAATGTATAGTCTTATTTCATAGACCAATTAAAATTTAAATTGATGCGGATGTAATTAATATGAACCTGGGTTTAATGACAAAAAACCTTGCATTACAATTTTCTCAATGACCCAAAAAAGCTTCGGACACAACTCCGTCAAAGGTCATATAAACAGTGATATTATTTTTTCTTACGATTACCAAAGAGATATATTATAGAAATTTTTTTCACTGAAATACTTTTGCGTTAAATTTTTGCAAATTTATGTGTCGTATTGAAAAAAAAACTGTTTTGTGCACATTCCCCCTCCCCCGAGTTTTGTTTAAAATCTATGTTTATTCATTTTCAAACTACAATAGAATCGAAAAACATATTGTACCTTTAAATTCTAAAGAGCAGTGTATGTCCATATGAGATTGTAATGGGAAGTTTTAATCTATTTACAATTTTGCCCTTTCTTCAACTCAATCAGAGCTTAAAAATTTCAATATCTGGCAGCTAATTCCTAACAAAAATGCTTATGAATAGATGTTGCAAAGTGTTGCGGACACGCTTTAAAAAAATGGCTAACCCGTTCAGGACCACGCGATTTTTCCTGTAAAGCCTAACTCCATTTTAAAAATTCATATAAAATCATCACTATAATGAAATACGCCCAAATTTATAGTTTTATAATCATTCCGAATTTCATACGTTCTAAATTCAGATCACACTGGTGTGATCACGGGCCTCAGAACGGGGTAAAGGCAATCTTAAAAATGATACCATGTTCCCTAAAATGATCACATATATGTGATCATCGTCCTGAACGAGTAAAAGGATATGAAGGAGATTCGCGCGTTCTTGGTACCTTCAGTTCCGTAAGCATTATACTAATATGATGATCCTAGTACGGGGGTTGTTACTGGCTTATATAGATACCACCGACACACACTCGCCTACCACTGAGTCGATAAGTCGAACGAATGATATCGTTGTTATGGCGAGCGTGTGAGCTGTTGTCTCACTAGAGATTGTGATGGCTTTGCTGGTTGCGTCATTCGTGCAAGACGGCTTCTTCACTGATTATGTCAATCGTGCGAGACGGTTTGAAGGTTGCGTCATGAGTGAGACGGCTTCTTGATTGCGTCATGTGTCTGATGGCTTTGGTTGCATTTGCGGTGGATAGAATGCGCCACGACTGCTGCACGAAGGTTGCTGTTGTTCGAAGTTCCCAGTGTCACCAATGAAGGCGATTCGATCTCAGTACCTTTCGTTCCGTAAGCACAAAACATAACTACTATACTAAAATATTCATCCTAGTACGGAGGTAGTTACTGGCTTATATAGATGCTACCCCACAGATATTATTTTCTATAACGTTTTTTTAAGTGTACCGCGTGATAGGCCATAGAAATTATCAAAGCCTAATGAGTGTAAGAGAGTACTTGCTTTGTATGTGTAAAACGTTCGAAGAATACCTTTCGGAATTTAAAAGCTTGTAATATAATCTAATACATAAATTAATCAATGATCACCTTGAATTCTTGAATAGCAAAATATTGCTACATATTTAATGGGGGTTATTTGTTACTTTTATGTGTTCAGTGGTTAAACAGTATTCTGGAATTTTTTATTATATTCATGGGTGTAAATTTTTAAGGGAAGATTTGATGAAAAGAATTTTCATCAATGGGAAAAGTTCTTAATCCTGAGAAGAAAGAGAGGTACTATTTAAAACTGTGACCCTTTTCCAATTTTATTTTTCTCTAATACTTTTAATATGTTCTGGATAAAACATTAAAATGCTTAGTTTAGTGTAATTGTTCCAATACAATAAAACCGTTAATTACCATAATTTCATCAGTAAGGTATTTTTAACCAATTAGGTGGGCCACGAATATGCTAATTTAATTACGTTTGCTTAAGAGTTTTCTGTACAAAATTTAATCAAGATGCACTATTAGACGACTTATTTTCTTCCATTAATAGTGTACTTGTTATTTCCCTTTAGAAAGATTATTACAACTAACACTCGATTAACGCTAGAAACCCAAAAGACGGAATTATGTCGTCTTCACAAAGAATAAAATAGAACCTCTCTGTGTCGAAACTAATTATAGTGAGTTTTGTAGCTTTTTCGTCAAAAATTAGATTTTCTCACTAAATAACATCATAATGGGATTGGAAGCATGTTCTGTTTTTTCTGATTATGTGTATGTAGATGTGCTGTTTTATTTCTGGATTACAGACTAAAAAATGTTAATAGCTTATGCATATTTTCAAGTATACATATCTTTTTAAACATAATAGCACCATTCCCATTCATTATTTCCTATAAATTAAGATAAAAACCTATTTAAATAAATGGGTAATTAACCTGTAAATTGACTTTCTGTATGGCAGAAATCATTAGACTTTGGAGTCAATTCTCACTAACTATAAATACAGAAGGCCGTTCGCCCTTTATGGAAACGATTTTGTAACTTATTTTCTCGTTTGCGTTTTGATATAAAACTTTGAAAACTTCAGAATAATAATCTGCTAATGTTTTGTTTTTATTGGAATGTAAAATAAAATATTTATTTTGAAAATGGCTCCTAAAATTGATAGATGGCTCGAAGATTACGTAACCGTGCTTTCCTAGGAGAAATATTCGTATCAACAAATTATAAAGCGGTGTAAAATTCTCGGTTTTTGCATTTAAAAGAAAGGTATTTATAATATGTTAAATTTAAAAGAAAATAAATGTCTGACTGATATTAAAAATGAAAACTTGACCACGAAATCTCTTTCTAAGACTGTTGAAAGGAAGGCAACTATCAAGAAAGTGAAGTTTCTGATCCTAAAAGAAAATTTACCAACTCAAAGATTCATCGCATCCAAACTAGGAACGTCTTCCGGTACTGTAAGTAAAATCATTCACAAAGATTTAAAGTTAAAAAAGACGTTTAAACTTTAAGTTCATTTGCTTTTGCCAAAACATATTGCTGAACAAAAACAAATTGTAGAAAATTATATGATAGACACCTGTAATGCGTGTCTGTTCCTGCTTCCCTCTAATCCCCCTTGCCTACTCTCGGACCCGGCTAGATGTGCGGGAAGAACTGAATAATCAGTCGACATGATTCACTCTAATTATTTTATTGTCACAAAATACCAAGCAAGCACAATAATAATCCAATTAAGAATGTTGATAAGTATGCAGAGTGCGAAGGTAAGACCGTTAGCCTGGGGATTATATTACGGACCCTCAACTGATTCCACGATAACCTATACCTCAATTTCAACTCCGCCGCGCTCTAATAAGTTATCTAACTAAATAAGGCTCATAATACCTGTACTCTTGTGAAGTTCTACTGTTGAGGCCTTGAACGGTAATCTTTAACTGGATTCGATCACCTCCGAGTAATCCTCTCTTGGAATTCTTCAATTGATACTTTTATAAGCTTAGATTTGCACTTAAAAAATTCACGTCCTCCACTAACCAACTCCTAATACTCGCGAATACAAAATTTATATAATATGCTTAATTTGCATAATCACGTTTTCTTACCTCCGGTGAAAGTTGGTTAGTAAAAATGATTCCCCAGAAGAATCCCCAAAGGAGTTCTTAATAGACGCGTATAGATCCGTCACAAACCTAGCTGATGAGGAATGGAAATTTGTAGTAACACTCTAGGAGGCACGTGTATATTTAAGTGACTAAAATAAAAGAAAAAAAAGTGAAAAAAGAATCCGATTGAAAAGAGTTTATTAACTTCAAAATTAAAGGCTATAATATTGATTTAAGAAGAAATCGTGTGTGCATTTATACACATTTTTAAGCAAATATGTTTATTTTTCACATATTTTTCTTCCACCTCTTTCGAAGATTATGAATGATGACATTCTTTAAATTCGCAGGTTGTGTGTTTCGGAAGTTTCTAGAACATTCTCTATTTACATATATCATTTCTACTTATAGATATTATTTTTTATCATTTCGATATTAGATCTTACTTATTGCATCATTTACGCAAATTAATACGTATAAGTAAAAAATTATGCAAAGTAACGTAAATGGTTTATTTAAATATGTAAGCAAAAACTGAAAAAAAAAACATTTTTGAGCAACATAAAAAAATATGTCCACATTTTTAAAAAAATCATCCCTTAAAATAGAAGTAACAATAATAACATTCTATTATTTTCAATTTTTGAAAAAACACATATAAAATTCCTACTTATTCATATACATAAATAAATTGTGTAAAAGTATTTTAATAACTTCTCTTATGTTTTGAAATGAATTAATTATTATTTTCCTTCTTGTCTAAGATTCACACAAACAAATACACATCTGTAAGCAATCCTAAAATATCTTCCTAATACCTAGTCAATTATTTAACACACATATCCTACTTTTTTCAAATCAACGTAGGAGATGAACATATATATAATGGACTTGCCTATCATCGACCGTATACTTATTCTGCTATCTTCAATTTGCTCCGAACAAGCACATCTATTATTTAAGCCTCGTCCTCTGTAGCCGCCAGTGAATGACTTATGCAATAAGCTCACCGTTATCAAATACGCATTACATATACCAGTCCTTTTCATTCATATAAGTCCGATTGCTGGGAAATGAATCTCTACTCATTTTTTGTCTCGGACGGCGAATTTTGTTTTTGATGTGGTCATAGATGAAAAACTGCATCCTCTTTCAAATGTTACAAAAAAAAAATATTTAGAAATATTATATTGAAAATGTTAGAAAAAATCATTTGAATTACCATATTTACTCGAATCTAAACCGCCATCGATTCTAAGCCGCACTCCAAATTCTCTAAAAGTTTTTAGAAAAAGTAATAAAAAAATGTTTTAAAAAATTCATATCTGATACTCAAATTTTTTTTAAAATTTTTAATGAAAAATAATCCCATATTTCCCTCTTTTAAAAAAGGGAAATATGGGGATATTTTTCTGGTTTTTGGATTTGTTTCGTACATTTTAAAAAAAATATACTAAAGTTAAGAAGATAAAAGGAAATTATTATTACTAAAATGTGTGTGTGCGGAAAAAAATGGGTAAATATTTACAAAAAAATAACGTAAACGGGGCCCATTCTGTACCATAAGTTTATGAACAAATTTTTAATTTTTCAATTCTGATGTGTTGCTATATTATTCATTTTTTAAATGACCTTCAAGATAAGAGATTTTTTAATTTTTTTACAAAAACTAGAGCACTTTACCTTAGTTATTATATTAAATTGCTTAAAATAACAGTGATTAACATAAGGGACTGTAAATGTTGTAATAAAACAGGGATTGATAAATCTGAATTTTAAAACACTTCTGTTCTAAAAACATACACAAAAAAATTCAGTTAATAAGTTTCAAAACATTTTTAGCAATCGCTGTCCCCGTTTGATCATTTTTTAAAAAAAAAGATAATATACGAGGGCAAATTCGGAAACTAACCGCCATTTGGGTGTGGCATTGAAAGTACAGTTCGGAGAAAATCCCGCGAAATGAGAGGTGCGAGGAGTGATAAGATTTCCTTGGGGCCAAAACTGTCTGCAGTGGATATCCATCGTGAATTGTGCGCCAAGCATTTTGAGTGAAGGTGTAGTGAGTCAAAGGATACTCTTTTTGCAAGGATGGAAGAACAAACATCCATGAGGAACCATGAAGTGGTACGCTGTCTGTAGTGAGTGCTGATCTCAACCGTTTATCATCTAATCACTGCAATGAAGAAGTGGCTTGGGGGACAGCATTTCGCTGACGAACTTAAAAACGCTGTCACACGGTGGTTTAAATCGCAGGAGGGCCTCTTTTTATACAGAAGGAATCGGTAAATTGGTAAAACGGTACGACAAGAGCTTGAATAATGGGGGAGATAACGTTGAAAAATAGAGGAGAGTTCTACCTTTGATATGTAAATAAAGGTCCCCCCCCCCTCTGTTTTAGTTTGCTTTTTACAGCGATTCGGAGGTTACTTTCCGAATTGCCCTCGTGCAAATAAAAATAATTTCTATGTACCAAATTTATAACAGCCATACCGCGAGTATTTCTTCGGACATTAAATATCCATTTCCGCCTCCTCCTCCTGAAATCAAGTTCTCACACTTTTTGATTTCCCTTGTTTGGGGTGTAAATGTGATAGGCCCCTCGTTGTGCACCCTGGGTAACGTTAATTCTATCACAATCTGCATAGCGTTATGGAGAATTTTTTACGACTGAGGACCTTTTAGAACATAGGTACCTAACCTTTTTCGAACTGACGCCCCCTCTTCTAGTAAATATTTCGATACCGCCCCCTTTTCTAGTGAATGATTCTTGATACTGCCCCTTCCCACTCTACAGAAATAAGAGCGTACAAAATACATGGTGAAAACAAAGAGTTAAGTTTTAAAAAATATCCCATTACTAAAATATTATATTTTTTAATTTCATTTTTTTTTCTAAAGCCCCAATTTTTTTACTTGCGAATGTGAAATATCTATTGCCACAAATATATTTAAATGTGTAATCTTATATATTTTAATCATAGGTAGGATATTGTTGGAATTGAAACGCTATTGAATTTCTTCTTCATTTAAAAGAGTGGAATAAAAGTTTCAGCTTACCTGTTTTGATGATACGAAGTAATTCATAATTAACTACTGCTTTCAAAATAAATATAAATTGACAGTTTCAGCCTTTAAAGAATCACGTTAATTCCTGGTCAACAAATTTAACTGTTTCTTGGATGATATACGTGATGAAATGCAGTGGACAAAACATGTTTCCTACTGCTCACAGACAAAGACAACACGTGAACTACACAAATTGAAATGCACTATATCATTCAATTTAATGAAGGTCTGAATGTAATCTAATCTTTAAGTTTTTCATCTACTTTCCGAACTACCGAAATATGTGAATTTTCGTGCATGTGATATAGAAATGATTTAAATACATACAATCAACATAAGATAAACAGTATATTAAAGTTTACTTTTGTTAATACATAATCAGCGTGTTTTTTAAGTCTTTCTTGGTTAATCTGCCCAATCCCCTCCGTGCCGTCTCAATGGCCCCTAATTTTCTCTGGGTCTTGTACCGCCCCCCTGAAAGCCTCAAAAGCCCACAAGGGGGCGTTATCGCCCACGTTGAGAATCTATGTTTTAGAACAACTATTCAACAATTATTGTTTCAAAAGGTGGCTTTGACGAATGCCTTGATATTTTCTGACTCCATTTCTGCAATAGAAGCTATAACATCTCTAGATTTTTCCGACTGTATTCGAATTAAAAATTGTATAAAGAATCTTGGATTCCTTTTGACCTTAAAAAAGAATATTATTTTACAATGGGTTCCTTCCTTTTGTAATGTCTACGGAAATGAGAGAGCTGATTTTCCCGCTAAAAAGGAGATGGTGTTTTTCAGGGCTTTCAGAGAAAAATCCCGTACTTTTCTATAAGCAGAGTTACAAAAATAGGGTGACAAAGATATATGAAGCTCATTTATATAAATAAATTTGTAATAAGTCTTGGAGGGAGAAACTAAATGAGATACCCGATCACCCGAGATGGCATGTGGTTGCTGCCTTCAGGCTGGAAAACAGGCACGACTGCCTTGAGGGTGCCATAGACTACAGCTCCTTCCCTCTTCAAACAGTGTTTTGTATAGAGAGAATTCACTAATGAGTGTTGAGAACCTGGAGATTTGCCATGTAGTCTCTGGTAACATCAACAATAGATACTGGAGGGCCAGAGAACACAGTTACAAACTTTGCAATCTTACTGACTTTCTGATTGTGGTTATGCTTCCGTTTTTTGATTCTTTGTTTTATTGTTTATATGTTGTTTAAGATATCCTACTACTTTCGACAACTTTTTTTAAAAAGTGGTGATAGGGAGATATTTTAAGAAAAATATGCTAAAATTAAGAAGACAAAAAGAAATTATTATTACTAAAATGGAGGAAAAATTGGTAAAAACGCGCTCCATTCAGTGCCAAAAGTTTATGAACAAATTTTTAATTTATCAATTCTGATGTGTTGCTATGTTATTCATTTTTGAATTGACCTTCAAGATAAGAGGTATTTTGATTTTTACAAAAGTAGAACAGTTTATCTTAGTTATTATATGAAATTGCTTAAAAAAATAATGATTATATTGACATAAGGGATTGTAAATTTTGTAATAAAACAGGGATTGATAAATCTGGAGGTTAAAACACTTCTACTATTATACAGAACATACACAAAAAATTTCAGTTAATTATTTATAAAACTTTTTTAGCCAGCGTTGTCCCCGTTTGAGCATTTTCATGAAAACGCATTTCGAGTAAAACGCGTTTTAAAGTATGACATCTTGCTGAAAATAATGACATCTGCTTTTACTAAACCACTTGTAGTTTTTGTTCTAGAGAATGGAAAATAATAAACTTGATATTTTTATAAAGCTAATAAGATGGGTTATAAAATAAAATCATAAAAAAATTTGGCATATTTTGGCAAAATTCACAATTTTAGAATAGTCGGTTACCTTGATTTATTGTTTCTTCATGCGTGTTTGATCAGAGTGATTTATTTATCAAGTGCTTCAGCTTGAAATAAGAAAAAAAATATTCCATTTCTCGACGCTTTTACTAAGCACACTTTCATTTTGTTAATTTCTTTAATTAACCGTAACATTATACCAAAACATAGCCGTAAATCATTTTTCACGACTCGCTCAGTAAAATGTTTTAAAGAAAGAAAAAAAATTAAAACATTTCGCTAACTTTTCTTTCATTAGTTCCTAAACTCGAATAAGCGTTTATGATCATATGTTACGCCTACATTTACAATTACATTGAAACAATTTTTTTAAATAATGTAAATACTGTGGTTTCCATTTAAAATCTTTTGTCGGTATTTTGCCTTAAAAGCTTTAAAATCCTCCTAATAGGTGCATAAAATATTTTTACAAACTGCATTTTGTTAAATAAATCTTATTTTCATTGTATTCTTCAAGATGCTGTAAAAAGTAAGTAGTCTAAATGCAATGCCTTTTATGAAATTTTTATACGAAACTTAATTCATTGTGTATCATTCTGATTTTATAACTTTCTTTTAAAACATCTTTTTTAAATATTACATTATAGAGAAACAAGTATTCTTTAATAACTTCTTTGACTTGATTAAGTTATCGAAAAGATCATTTTTATATTAGATTCCATTAAAGAATCGTCTCTCAGAATAGTCAGCTTTAGAGAATGAATAGAGTTCTTTCAGTAAGTGCTAAAAATATTTTCCAGTTTTTTTTAATGGATAAATGTTGAATATCAAAACAAAATGAAGATATTCAATATTAGATTCATATTATTAAAAAATTATGATCTCTCAAGATATCCTCTTCAGCTTAGAGAAGTTTTCCTAAATATGATTTTCAAACAAACTTTTTTCCGTATATTTAATAATGACATAAAAACTGAACTGTCATTTCCAGCGTTATATTACATTTCTGTAATTTTGCATGAAAATATCATGAAATTTAAATATTACGCTGTAAAATATTCAAGAAAATCTAGTAAATTAAGCTCTTCTCAATATTATTCAATAATTAAGATTTTTGGCGACCAATAAATTCTAACTCGGTAATGACCAAATCTCCTTTTAAGAACAAACTTAACTTTTATTAAAATGGTTAACCTAAAGAGCCTTAAAAATTAGTTAAAATATAACAGACAGTTTGACAAACAAGGTTACAATAACAACGGGGACGTTTTCAAATGAACTGCCAATTTGCTGGACTTTTTCTTTGGTAGACGGAATTATTTACATTACATTGAGATAATGTGGCTTGGTATGATTTGCATGTGCAAAGTTGCCACAGGTGTATAATTTTTAGGTAAATACAGATAACTAAGATAACAATGCTACATACATATCAATAAGATAATGAGGATAATTTAGATGCATAATTGATAGGTGTACATTTGTGTGTGCATACAAATTTACTTTCAAGCTTCTTATCTTATCTGAAAGATAAATAGAGAAATATGTATCAGCATTCAATTTCGAGAGAGATTTGAAATCTATTTTGGGGAAAAGGAATATATTCCGCATGAAATTGTTTTTCATGGACAAATTTCAAATTATGCAAAAAGCTCACACAAAATACCAACACACACTGAAAAAGGCTAAACGCGAAAACGCTTAGGACGAAATATAGGGTTAACACGAAACAATACAATGGTCCCGACAAACTACTATATATTTTCATGCATTTTGTTCTCTTAATACGAAATGAAAATCGCTTAACACGAAAAGATTTCTTTTCCGAGAAAGAACAAAATACGGAAAACACCAGCTGGATTGGACTGCCGATTGAATTATCGGAAATATTCATTGCAGTAAATGATAATAATGTGTGCACAACCCCAATTATGGCAGAAAAATACATTTCTTAGCCTGTTTAAAGTTCAAAAGTATCACTGATGCAGATTCCGAAGACGGAAATAACATGAATAATGCAGCTCCTGTTCCCACATCATTCGAAATGAGGAACACCATGAAAAGTATGCACAGTTATTTAGACACATGTTCACCAATGGTTACATGAATAACAAAATGAACGATATCGAATAATTTGTTGACAATTTAATGCTAAAATACAAAGCAAAGAAAAATATCAGATTATTTTTCAAAAACACAATAAATGTTTTATTTTTCCAAAAATTTGAAAATTTTGGAAATTTCTATAAGTTTTTGTGAATGTTTTTGTTTCATTGATTTTTATTAAATGTATGAAAATATACACATAGCTATGCAAATAAAATAAAGTCTAATAAACTTAATTTTATTAATATATGTACTTTTTTGGAATATCCTTTAACACGAAATTCTTCTAACATGAAAAAGTATTTCAGTCCCTTCGGTTTCGTATTGACAGATATTCACTTTATATGCAATTGTTGAAGAAAAAAAAACCAAAAATTCCTCAAGATTTATTCTTGCTATCAGTATTTTTTTAAGTTTGAGATACTTATTTTTTTCCCTCGACAGACTTATTTTAATTTAAGACTTAATTTATACAGCTAACTGCACTATTTCCAAAGTTTTTCGCTGATTTTTCTATTTTCCTTTTTGCCCGAAAAAATTATCATTTAACTAAATATTGTTTAAGAATCTTTACTTACCGATTCATATTCATTATAAGCGCTTGTCATTATCAACACTACTGCATATCTCATTTTATATTCTTACAGAGCATTTTATTAGAAGATATTTAACTGTGAAACGTATTTTTTTTAATTTTTCCATTATTTTAAGGGAAATGTGTATGAGTTCTTCCTTTGTAAGACTAGCTCTTCAAGTTCAGTTGCTACACCTAGGATATGCGTGTTTGTTATAAAATTTATGTTTTGCCTTAAAATAATTGGAATTTTTCTAGTTATTACAATTGATTGATTCCAGGTTAGAAACACTTTGAGTTCACTGATGTCGAATGAAAACTTCAAATTTTTTTTTTTTTGTCTAAAGTAATAAATTAATTTTAAAAAATGTACTAAAATTCTGAAAAGCAAGAGACACCAAAGCAAAAATAAACTGGTATTAATGATATATATATATATATATATATATATATATATATAAATTATGTGGTAAAAATCTCCCAAAATAATAGATTAGCTTACAGAAGAGAATACTTTCCTGGAGAAAATTCTTCTTGGAGTAAAACATGATTTTGTAGCAGATTCTAGAAATGTTAGCGCGGATTTGAATATTTTGTTTTTTCTTATCATTCTTTAGTACTCCAAAGCTAATTATTACAGGTAGAGTGAGCAGATAAAAACGTTTTAAAATTTCGTATAACAGTGGAGGGCACGACTAAAGAAATTCATTTGGGGATGAGACTTTGTGTAATAGTAGTACTTTAGGATTTTCAACCCTCAATGTAATAGCGTAAAATGGGAAGTCAATTCGAAGAAAATGGCCTTCAAAATTCATACTTAGCTTTTACACAACTAAATTTAAATTAGGTCCAGTGTGTAATGCAGTGGCAAAGATGATAGAATACTTTCATTTCGTGCTGTCGGTCAGGGTTCAAGGGCCGAGATCAGTTTGCTTTTTTTTAAAATTCAGTTATGCTTTTTACAACAAAATAAGTTTATTTAAAAAAGGCTTAGTAAATATTTTATATAATTATAAAATAATTAAATTAATAACGTATAACTATTAATTTTATTTTATTTTATTAATTATAAAATAATTATTGTAACAAACTATTTAGAAACATATTTTATGTAATATAAAATTCTTTTTTATATAATGTAAAACTCTTTTTTATATAATTATAAAAATATTTGTAGCTTTTTTAATTTTTAAAATATAAAATACTTATATAAAATCTTATTTGATATTTGATATAATATATTTCATAATGAATATTATTATTTATTAGTAATGTTGTACTAATTAAATGTATAATATATTTATAAAATATAATATAATTATTTATGGATAATTAAAAATTGTTTAAGTTCTTAAAATACAAAATAGTTATTTGTGTATATAAGAAGGGATGTTTGTATACATGACCTCGCTCCACTCCAATACCGTTTAACCGAACACTATGAAAATTGGAATGTATATATATTTTTGTGGAGAAGGTTTTTGTACTATCCTATTTGTTACAGCTCTCCACCAGGTTACGCTACAACATATCGACTTCTGCAACATTCAATAAATCGGAAAGTTGCCCACATGGTCGGAAAAAATGATGCTAACTTGGAACTATCGCTAACATTTCGCTATGTTTCCATTGAATTGTCATTATAATGTAAGGAACAGCGTTGCTTGCGAATATTACAATTTTATCATAAAATAAATACAACAGAAAGTAATAGTAACGTATTACAGATCCGGATATAAATTGTTTACGCTATTTTAAACGTTCATTACACAAAATATGTAACAATGTGTTACTTTTACTGAGCAGAAATCAGCTCTCAGGAAGGTTTTTTCAAAAATCGACCCACAAGAGAGTTCCTGTGCGTTATAAATAAAAAAAAATCATTTTTATCAGCTATTAAATCTATAGATTTAAAATTTAACAAATATGTTTTTTTGTTGTTGTTGTTCAGCTAAAACTTCTTTACCCTTTAATCTGTATTGTTTAATTTTTTAATTCACTCGCGCAAAGAACAGGTATACTAGTTAGTATATTATATGTAATAAGCCTTTTTTAAATAAATCTATTTAATAGTTAAAGTAATTGAAAAAGTTTGAAAAATTGGCAATGCGATCTCGCAACTCGAATCCTGACCGCCTGCGTAAAATGCTCATGCGCTATCAACTGTGCCACTGCATCGCTAGATCTAAATAAAATTTAATTGTATAAATACTAAGTATGAATTTCGAAAGCCATTTTGTCCCAACAAACTGCACATTGGACGCTATTAAACTGAGGATTACGCTGAGTCTTGTCCCCAAATGAATTTCCTTAGTCGAACCCTCCCTTGTAAGATTAATTCTTGAGCCAAACTTGAAAATGGGCGTTGGAAAGAGATTACTTCCCATCTACATGATCTTTCAGAATACACCTATTGGAAACGTAAAACCCATTACAATATATTGCCTTGCTATTACAACGATGGGAAGACTGATTCCTGCTTCAATTTTGTGCTAATGCACATAATCCAGCGATTATGACATCTGTAAACCTGACAAAAAAATTTATACTAAAGAAATACCTTGTCCAAAAGCTGTCGCTGTATATAACGATGTCATGAGAGTTGATCACTTCGATCAAGAAAAGGAAGAAACCAAATAAGAAGATCTGTAAAATGGTGGCATCTTATCTTTTATTTTCTTACTGACTTTGCCATCATAAATAGTTTCATACAGTGGCAAGTGAACAAAAGAAACAGATGCTTAGACCAGCTAACGTTCCGTATAGCATTAGCTCGCCAGATAATTGACGGATATTCCTCAAGAAAGAGGAAAGGACGTCCTGTTAGCTTCCAAGCAAAGAAACGTGTAGTTCCAGATAATGTGCGCTTAGCCAGTGTGGAAAATCATTTGACACAAAGATGGTTTCCAACTATAGACGATATTGGGAATGTAGCAGAAACAAGAAGAAAAATGTGTGCGGAATGCGATGTCCCATTCTGCATTGCAACATACTTCTCGTCCTTTCTCATAGCAAATAATCATCACTAAATTTAATTTTCTTTATGAAGGTGAATGGTTTCTTGAGAAGTGTTCTTCCCGCACCTTAAGTTTAAATGTAAGCATAAAATTCGGCAAGATAAAATATATTTCCTTAAATGCTATTGTTTAATTGTTAATAAAACATAAAAAAATTGCGAGAAATTCAAAAGAGAAATAAATGGTCCTTCGAAAGGGTTAAAAACAACTGCAATTATAATATGTTACCAAAATCTGTTATTAACTCAAGTAAGAAATATTACCAAATGGTATTCTAGATCAAACACGATATGTTTCATTTGTGTGATAAAATAACGAACTTTAATTCTTGTTTATTCGTATTTTACCAACTAAAATCAACCGTTCTGTGATATTACTTTTCTCTCCGGTGAAGTAGACCAGAACTTTTTTTTATCGACAAGCCAGACTTTCCCTGTTTGTGTTGAAGGGTTCCTTAGTTTGCCATGAAAGAAGAGCAGCACTGATAAAATGGAAATTCCTTTTTTATGTTTCCTCTCACGGCAAGAGATAAGCTTTCGCAGCGAAGAATCATTCTTTTCTTCAACGTGTTTAGATTTTCACCCAGTCATTCGAAAAACATTTTTTTTTCTCACGATTCATGAAGTCAGGTTTCTTTTTGTTTAGAGAGTGCTAAAATTTTTCAAGTCTTATTTCCTCAAGTAGAAACAAACTAGGTTTTATATAGAAGATTATTTTGGTCATTGAAATCATTAGAATTTTTTTAGTTAGGAGTGGATATTAAACTTAATTTCATGGAGATATTTTTATGTATTAAGGAATATAAAATACGGGAAGGGGAGGAAGAGAATTTAGCTAATAATCGAAACATATAATTCCAATTTTTTTACAATTTAAAGAATTTATTAAAAAATTATATCACAACTTAAAAAATGCTGAGGAATTTATAGAAAGTATAAAAATTTACAACTGATAGTATCAATCTTAAGCGTACTGTATTTTCTAAATATACTTCACTTTATGTAGAATGTATTGTAATTTAAATAATATATGGGTAATTTTTAAATATATTCTAATTTATAAATGTATTGTAATTTTTAAAAATATTCTAATTTATAAATATATTGTGATTACAGAATATATCGTAATTTTTAAATATATTCTAATTTATAAATATATTTAAATTTATAAGTATATTATAATTTAAATAATGTATTTCAGTTTACAGAATATATTACAACATATAATATATTGCAGTTTATAGAATATATTGCACTTTATAGAATACATTACAGTTTATAGAATATATTGTAATTTAAACAATACATTGTAATTTTTAAATATATTCTAATTTATAAAAATATTAAGATTTACAGAATATATCGTAATTTTTACAAATATATTTAAATTTATAAGTATATTATAATTTAAATAAGTATTGCAGTTTACAGAATGTATTACAACATATAATATAGTGCAGTTAATATAATATATATTTCAACATATAATATAGTGCAAATAATAGAATATATTGTACTTTATAGAATACATTATAGTTCATAGAATATATTGTAATTTAAATAATATATTCAAATTTATATCTATTCTAATTCATAAATATGTTATAATTAAAATAATATGTTGCAGTTTTTATAGAATATATTGCCATATATTAATATATCACAGTTAATAGAATATATATTGTAATTTATAAAGTGTATTGCCATTTATAGAGTATATTATAATCTACAGAATATGTTGTAATTTAACTAATATATTGTATTTTAAATATATTCTTATTTTTAAATATATTTTAATTTATAAGTATATTGTAATTTACATAATATATAACAACTTATAAAATATATTGTAATTTATATATTATATATTAATTTATATAATGGAGGCAATTTAGAGAATATATTTTCATAGATATTATATAGAAATAATATATTGTAAATTATATATATACATTGCAGATTAGAGAATATATTTTCATAGATATTGTATAGAAATAATATACAGTTATATATACAGTGCAATTTATAGAACATATTGCAAGCTATAAGTATATAGTTTGGTTTATAAAATATATTACAATCTGTATAGAGCATATTGCAATTTATAAGTATAGTTCTTTTTTTAGAATATACTGCAATTTATGGAACAAACTCCAATTCAGAAATTGTAATTAATAGAATATACAAGACTTTATTGAGCAAGTTATAGGATATATTGTATTTTGTATACTGTATTTTAATTTAAAGAATATAATATAACTAGCCGTTACCCTCCCGCTTCGCTGGGTATTTCATGATGTTTTATAAATATATCTGTTTATATATATATAAAATATTGATATCTAAGTCCTAGCATTAAGAATTATATTATATTGAAAAATATACTTATACCTGTAACTCTCGTCTCTTGTTAAAAAAAAAAGGACAGAACTACTAATTTGTATTATCTAATATTCTCTAAAATTGAGTATAGAATGATGTTTACACTTTCGTAACCCTATAACAAAGTGGATTTCCGCAAAACCAATTTTAGATGGATCTCTACTCCGTAACATAAACATGAAAGTCAAATTTCAAATCTAAATCTAATAGGTAAAATTTTTACTATCAATACCCGCCCCCTTCCTCATAATTCCGTTGAGAGTCGTTCTATCAAAAACATTCTTAGTGGATTTCAATTCAACAAAAGAAAAATGTAAACCAAATTATATTATTATAGTTCTTGAAGTTCGAAAAAAGAAATTTTTGTCAACACTCCTCAGTAACCCCTTGCTCCCCCAGGAGTTGATTCCTGTTGAATACATTCTTAGTGGATCCCTATTCAACAAAAGGAACATGTTTAACAAATTTCAAGTACACAGGTCTATTAATTCTAAAACAGGGTTTTTTCCCTATAACTCCCCTTCACCCCTCGCAACCCTCCTTGGGTGTCGATTTTTGTTTTACTCTTTGTTTCAGGAACTCTATTCCATGAAAGGAACATGCCTATCAATTTATCTATTACGCCCCTTAATCCCCCGAAATGAAACTTAGGGGTTAACTTTTACGAGACCCATTTGATAGCGGTTCTGTACTCAACGAAAGGAATATGCTTACCAAATTTCAAGACTGTACATGGGAAAAATTATCTATAAGACCCCTTGAGCCCCCGCAACGCTACTTGGGGTATGTTTTCACAAAACCCATTTTGTAGCGGATTTCTACTCTATGAAAGGAATCTGCTTACCAAATTTGAAGACTGTGAGTCTAATAAACTAAAAATGGAAAAAATTATCTATAGCGCCCTTGAGACCCCGCAACGCCACCAGGGGGGTTGATTTTCACAAAACACATTATATATTGGATCTTTACTCCATAAAAAGATTCTGTTTATCATATTTAAAGACTGTGCCACCAGGAGTTTAAAAATGGAAAAGTAATTATCTATAACGCCCCTTAAGCTCCTCAACGCCACTTGGGGTCTATTTTCACGAAATCCATTTTGTGGCGTATCTCTACACTATGAGAGAAACCTGCTTACCAAATTTCAAGACTGTGCGTCTAATAGTTTAAAAATCGGAATAATTATTTATATCTCCCCTTAACCCCATTCAACACCCTTTAGGGTCAATTTTCCCAAAACCCATTTTGTAGTGGATATTAACTCCATGAAAGAACTATGCCTACTAATTTTCAAGCCAGTAGGTCAAGTACAATAAAAACGAAAATATTTATCTTTTACGCCCCTTAACCCCCTCAACACCCCTTGGGGTCAATTTTCCCAAAACCCGTTTTGCAGCGGATATTAACTCCATGAAAGAACTATACCTACCAATTTTCAAGCCAGTTGGTCAAGTACTTTAAAAACGAAACTATTTATCTTTTACTCCCCTTAAACCCCCTCAACACCCCTTGGGGTCAATTTTCCCAAAACCCATTTTGTAGTGGATATTAACTCCATGAAAGAACTATGCCTACCAATTTTCAAGCCGGTAGGTCAAGTATTTTAAAAACGAAAGTATTTATCTTTTACGCCCCTTATTCCCCTGCAACGCCACTTGGGGGCTATTTTCCCAAAACCCATTTTGTAGCGGATCTCTACTCTATGAAAGAAATCTACTTACCCAATTTCAAGATTGTAATTTGAGAAGTGTAAAAATGGAAACAATTATTTATAACGCCCGTTAACCCCCGCCCCCGTAACGCCCCTTGCGGTTCGAATTTCGCAAAAAATCCGTTCTTAGCTGATCTCTACTCCATGAAAGGAACATGTCTACCAAATTTCAAGTCTGTAGGTTTAATAGTTTCGGAGATATCGTGATTAGTCAGTCAGTCAGTGAGTGAGTCGCGCGCTTTTCTCCTTTTTATATATAGATTAAAAGTATATTATAATACATAAAATCTACTGTAATTTGCAGAATCTCTTTATTAAAATGCACAATTTAAATTTATTCTTTTTAATTGACAAGAAAAAAACTTAGAAATTTAATATTGCTGCCATTTGTAGATTATTATTTTTACAGGCAATTTTCTTTAGAAATTGTCTGACATTTTAATCTCAGAACAAACTTATCAACATTTTCATGAGATTAAAATCGTACTTCTTATTAAGTCGCATTGCAACGAAATGAAATGAAAAAGGAAGTGATTATTTTTTTAATATATACGTTACTGTTTAAGTGTGAAATCCGTTATTTCATAGAATAACTAGGTATTTCATGAAATAACTAGACAAGTGATTTAAAGTATTTAAAATTATTGCATTTTACGCGCGCGCGCGATTTAATTAGGTAATCTATAAAATAACGATTACTTGATCATTAAAGTATGAAATATGGTACTTGAAAGTTCTTTGAAATGGTTCTAGATACTTTTCAATTAGGAACAAGAGATGGCCGAATAAAACAATTATACTCTAAATTTTATTTCAATGTATGTGAGCGAGAATTAACTGTCATTGAAGATTTTCCGAATACTGATACAACGCTTCAATCTGTTGCAAAGATCTTCAAAGTAGACAAGAATTTTATAAGTGTTCGTGTAAAAAAATGTGTAATAGTAAAAAGTGTGCTTGTTTCAAAAATAATGTGTAATGCATCACAGCTATTCTTGCTCTAATAAATAATGAAAAGTAAAATATATATAAAGGTATCTCATATAAAATTTAAATTCATATAATCTTACATTTTTGTTTGAAAAGGGTTACACAATGTGTGTTTATGAAACAACAGTTTTTCTTCTTAGCATGTATTATTTTTTTGGTATTATTTAAATGTAACTATTTCTGCAACGTATTCTTTTTTTCATTTCTGTTTAATTAATGTTAGCAATATGAGCCATATTAAAATGTATCATCTGCTTTCCCTTATTATTTATCAATTAATCATCCGAAATAGGGAAAAATAAATTTTTTGAGAGATTTTATCTGTTTATGATCAATTAATTTATAAAATAACCTTGAAAACTTTTATTTTTCACTTTAGCGTTCTATCATTAGTTCTTTCATAGAATAGCTAGTTATTTCATAGGATAACTAGGTAAAGTATGAATTTATTTATTTATTATATATTTTAACAGACTTTTCTAGTTATTTCATAAAATGCCTAGTTATTCTATGAAATAATTGAATTATACACTTTAACGCTCATATATATATATTTCGCCATTATTTATATAGTTTTGTTTTTATTAACTATTTTTTGTAATCATTTGCAAATATGATAACCATAAATCCTGACTAAAATTATTGGTACTTACGCCTTATGCCGACGATCAATTTCGTCAAAACGTTGCCAATTCAAAAAATTTTACCAAAATTTATGATCATTGTTATTATTGTGTTTGAATAGTATTCCAACATTGGCTGCATATCGTGGCATTTGGCGATGTCTCTTAATTTGACGAAAATAATCGACTGTATAACACGTGAGTACTAAATTATTTATTTCAGTATATGGATTTGTGAATTAATTTTTTTCTATGTTTAACAATAAAATAAAAAGATGAAACATTTACTTTATTTAAGGAATGCCTTAAGAACTCAAAACTAATTTTAAAAATTCGTTGACTCAGCCACTAATAGATAAACGTAATTGTTAAACTGACAATTACAAAATATTACACGCCATGCTTTCATACAATGTTCTAGTCTATGCAATGGATGAATGGGTCGTTTGGAGTGGTTATTAAATAATAGGACAGTTGACTCGGGTTAAACTTAATTCAGCGTAATTGATGACTAGGAATTATCAATATTGAACTAGCATTGAGTCTGTGTTCAAGTATTTATGGTAAATATGGAGTAATATACCTCATATCAATAAATAATGGAATTCAAATGAAACTTTTTGCCTTAAAGTAAACAATGTAATGTGTTTTTACGTCGTTTTCTGACAATCATTTATTGATCCATATTGTTTCGAGCAAAGCAGTTAAGGTAACCGACTACCCTAAAAGGGAGAATTTTGCCAAAAAATGACAACTTTTTAGGACTTTATTTTATAGTCCATCTTATTAGCTTGATAAAAAATACCATGTTTATTATTTTCCGTTCTTTAGAACAAAAACTACAAGTGTTTTAGTAAAAGCAAATGCCTTTATTTTAAGCAAGATGTCATACTTTAAAACGCATTTTACTCGAAATGTATTTTTTTAAAAGCTCAAACGGGGCTAGAGATTGCTAAAAAAGTTTTGAAAACAATTAACTGAAATTTTTTGTGTATGTTCTGTATAATAGTAAAAGTGTTTTAACCTTCCGATGTATCAATCACTGCTTTATTACAAAATTTACAATTCCTTATGTTAATATAATCACTGTTTTTTAAGCAATTTCATATAAAGTGCTCTAGCTTTTGTAAAAATAAAAATAATTCTTATCCTGAAGGTCATTTCAAAAAGAATAACATAGCAATATATCAGAATTGAAAAGTTGAAAATTTGTTGATAAACTTTTGGTACAGAATGGGGCGCGTTTATGTTATTTTTTGTAAATTTTTACCCATTTTTTCCCATTTTAGTATAAATATTTTTATTTTCTTAATTTTGGCTTATTTTTCTTAAAATGTACTAAACAAATCTAAAAACAGCAAAAAAAAAAATCCTATACCTTCATTTTTTAAAAATAAATCAGTATTAGTTTGATACCGGAATTTGTCACAATTAGTTGAATACCGGAAGCATCATTCCATGATAATTACAATTGGGAGAATAAATACAATGGCAATTCAATTTTGGATTGATAAGATCTTTTAAAAATTCTCTCTCTCGCTATATATATAAAGTGTTTTGGGATGCTGTATCAACTTTATTTGGTAGCCAAAAATGATGCCAACTTATCTGTACTGCCAATATTTCGCCAAGTTTCCATTGAAATGCCATGGCATTTCTAGCGAATATTTCAATTTTTATCATAAAATAAATACAGCATATTGACGTATTTAACATCCAAATATAAATCATTTACTCTGTTTTAAGATGAAAACATATAATTACACTAGAAAGTAAAACATTAACTACAAAAAAAATGCTTTGAACTTAAACAAATTCTGATGCTGTAATAAATTTATTTATGCATAAAATGTAGTTAGTGAAAATCGGTCTTTATAAAAAATTTAATTTAACTGAAGAGGAGTGCCATGAATGAATTTTGTGCGGGAAAAAAGATATTTATAAAGAAGACATTAACTCGGAATTTACATCATGAACAATTAATTTCAAACCAGACGGCTAATTGAAAATTCAGTACAATGTAGAGGAAAAGGTGATTAGGAACATTGTTTTGAAGAGGCACCAAATTAAAGTACAAAATAAAACGCGGAAATAAAAACTTAAAATTTCTTTTTTCCCCCTGCTTTTAATATATCGAAAAAATAGAATTCCATAATGCAAATGCATTGCATAATGTAAATTACAGCTTTACAATTTGAACAATGAGAATGTACATTTATATAATTTGTACAATGGGGGCTGGTTCACCGACCCCAGATATTCAATTCCTATACTGTTAGCTCACTCTCTATATATTTATATATTTATCTTGTTCAAATTTTCAATCGTTAATAAAATACCTTCTATTCATCCAATCAAATTCAATAAAGTTTTTAAACTTGTAGTGGATGATACTTAATGTTAATACAGTTTTTCAAATATTAATTAATTCATTAAATTAAACTAAATACCAGTTTCCGGCGCCAACTTAAATTCGGCTCCATTGTCTTAACAATGTAACTGTTAAAATAATAACAAAAGCTGGCTTCGAAAACTTGTTTTTCAACCAAACTAGCCGAACCGAGTGTACATTGTTACAACTATGCAGACAAATCATGCTCTTTTTTCAATTCCTACTATTTTAGTTCACTCTCCCTCTCTCTTTTTTATATCTTGTTCAAATTTTCAATCGTTAATAAAATACTTTCTGTTCCTCCATTCAAGGTAGGGATTAATTTTAAAAAAAATTTATATTACTTGTTTTGAAGCTTTAATTGCTTAGCTATACTTAATATTTAATATATTTAAAAACAGTTTTACATTCCCCCAATATTCTTTTTCCGAAAGGTTTAGTAAATGAAAGAAACGATGTTTTATTAAAATATGTTTTCACACCGTTTTGAACAATTATTCAAAAATTTTCAGAAACAGTAGAATTTGTTAAAATATTAATTATAAAAATAATGACCGAGTCAGTTTAGTTTTTCAACTTGACAGCATTACGTGCAGGATACATCTTTGTCATTTTATAAAAGTATCTCACGGGCGCATTTTTATAGCAGTAAAAATTAAGTGACAGTTTTATACCTGAATTGATACAGAAGAAGTGTAAATTACTTTATGTAATATCAATTGCTTTAAATTTTTTCGTATGGTTCTCTTAATATTCAAAAACATTCCGTGATTCACATACGCCAACAATTTAATAAAGTCTATACAAAAATACAATTATTAAGAATATATTTTAATATTTATTAATAATATTAAAATTGCTTTTAATTTCATTATATTAAAATGATGCATATTCTTAAAAATAAAGCTATTTGAATATTATTATAAATTTAAATTTTCATAAAATGCTTTTGATTATTAATAGTTCTACATAATTTTAGAAATATTTTGATGCTATCAATTGAATAAAAATGAACATGATGTGTAATTGAACAGGTCAAAAATAAAATAAAGAAAATTCAGTAATTTCGTATAAGTTTTTTTAATATATTTCGCTATATGTTACAGTTTAAGAACTCATTTCACACACAGAGAATAATTAAATATATTACTCTTTTATTATGCGTTTAGTTTTCATTTAATCTGTTTTTTTTTTTTTTTGTTTTAATAAACACGAAATTTTTTCGAATAAGTTATTTTCAATGCCAAATATTTTTGTATGCTGATTTCTTATCTTTTAGTTAATAAATGAATACTAAGTCACTATTAAAAAGTTGACGACTACGTAATTAACATTCAAGTGACTAGACATCTGACTGCAACCCCCTCCACACCCACCACACCAGACTTTAGTTCGATGATTTACGTCATCGCATACACTGATTTTAGTGCTATGAACTCATGAACGCTCATATCCGATCTAGACTCGAGCTCTTTTTAGTTAATAAATAACAGATAAGGATAAAAAAATTTTGATACTTTATGAATGAAGTTTTCTTCGATAACTATTATTTCTCTCTCTCAACCTGATTATCGCTCCAAAATATGACGATATATTTTACGTTTCATTCACAATTATAAGAACAATCAATTTACATAGGAGGAAAAGAAAGAGAGAGAGAGAGTTTACATATACACACGCAAAATTTTAGACGGATTTTAAGTTCTTATTTTAATTGCAAATTTTAAAATACTCTGCTGGCCATTAAAGTTACAATACTATGCAGGAGAGATGACATAAACGTGCAATTCGCATGAAAAACCCTTGGAATATGTAAATTATTAGCATTAAAACAGAATTGTACGAAGCAGGAAGGATAAACGACATTTCAAACTCTGTATAAAAGGAAAAAAAATTACGCAATCATTTTCTCATTACAAAATCTGACTTGAATATTGATGGTCAGAAGGTTTTTGAGCACAATCATTTTCTCATTCCAAAATCTCTTTTGAATAGTGATAGCCAGAAAGTCGGTCCCCCCCCCCCTTATATAAGGAGAAACTACTACCAGCATGTGTCGGAATTCGATAGAAATAGGATGTTGCCTATCGAGCATACAGTTTTGTTCTGCGATACTGCTACCTCCATCGGTCATAATACAACGGCTGTCAGGAAAAAAAAGAATCGCATGACTCGAAAAGGTTATACTGAACACAATGCACGATCTCAGCGGCATTCTGCCTTTAACCCCTAGGCAAAGGAGTTCTGGAGTAGTAGGGGTTGTCTGCACGGCAACCATTATTACGGCTTCCCTTGGTACCATAACAGCATAGAGACAGTTAGTCACAGTGGTGTTTGTATACAGATGTGATACCACTTCGTCATTTCAGACGATTCAAGGTTCTGCGTGCCACATCAACATGGACGAATCTATATTTAAGGACACAAAGAAAAATGCATGTGGAAACTTGCATTGGATATTGTCACACGGCTCTATACTTAACGCAATACTAGTGGGATTGTTTTGGCAGCCATAGGAGACACTACAAAAACACCTTTTATTGGCGTCTTTGGTAATGTTACATTTCTCATTTCTTAAGGTACCGCACTCTGAGCAGCTATCTTCGAGGCCTCAGGAACTTCCTCTTTCAATAAGACAGAAGGTTTTCAACAGTTACCCCTGCTAGAATGTTTCTAGACCTCTCTTCCACTGAAAACATCTGCTCCATGGAAAACAGCGTGAGCTACTCATAGAAAAGGCAGCTACTACTCTCTAAGCTCCATGACTTTGGATGTATAGACTAGACTTGACACAACGGGAAATGACTTATCCGTTTCCAATCCAATTCGACTCCATGCCAAATCAGATTTAAGCCATTTTAGCTGTCAGAGCTGGCAACTGTGTGTACTAATTTCATATTGTGTATACCGTAAATAGCTTATAAATTTAATCATGGTTTCCTTCTACCATGCTGTAGATGCTCTATAAATAAAGTTCTAATATTTGCATTCCTTCCTGAGTTCCAGTTTTAGTCGTAAATAATGTAAATATTGATTTCGTTTTAATAACAAATTCCAATCAGTGTTTCGGTTCAGCTAGTTTAATATACTTAACATAAGTTTTAACTAATATTTTATCGTGTTCCTTGAATGGGTTGTTAAAACAGCACTTTCAATTAGAATTCTATTAAATGTAATTAAATTTTTATACATAAACCTTCACAATAATAACGAGCCAATATTTTAAATTTTTGAAGCTGTCACTGCTACAAAATTTTTTTAGATAATGATGGACTATGAGATAGTAATGGTCCAATAAACACTTTTCACTCCAATAAATAATTTCAAACTTATAAACTAGCTTATAAATAGCTTATAACAAACTTATAAATAGCTTCCACTATATTAATTTTAAACTAATAATAGATTCCAACATATTATAACCAGTATAATGATGGGTTTCAACATATCTCTAATAAGCAAATCTAATAATCGATTCTAAATTATCATACCCAGTCAAATAATAATTTCCAATTTATCAATTCTAGTCCAGTAACAGATTTCATCATTTTTAATAGCGCTGGCTCCAAGATTAAATGAAATTTAACCTTTAACTTCTGTGTAGGTATTTCGTCACACAACTACTATAACATTTTCTAAGAAACCGCTAGAATAAAAGTATGATAAAACTAATAAAGCTTGTGACGGATCTAAACGCGTCTATGACTAACCCCTTGGGGACTTTTCTGGGGCAATGATTTTACCAACCAACTTTCACCGAATAAAGGAAATATGTTTATGCAAATTAAGTATATTATATAAATTCTGTATTCGCGAGTTTTGGGAGTTAGTTGGTGAGTGGAGGATCGTAAATTTATTAAGTACAAATCTGAGTTTATCAATTGAAGAAGTCTAAGAGAGGATCACTCGACGGTGATTAAATCTGGATAAGGATTGCATTCAAGGCCTCAACTGTAGGACTCAACTTCATAAAAGTGCAGGTGTCGTGATCCTTGTTTAAATAGAAGTTTAGCATATTAATGCACGACGTAGTTTATATTGAGCTTGTATAAGTTATCGTGGAATCAGTTGAGGGTCCGTAATATTATACACCAGGCTAACGGGTCTCATCTTCGCGCTTTACAAACTGATCAAATTTCTTAATTGGATTGTTATTGTGACTGCTTGATATTGTGTGACAGCAAAATAATTAGAATGAATCATGTCTTCTGATTATTCAGTTCTCCCACACATCTAGCTAGGTCCGAGGGTAGACAAGGGGGATTAGAGGGAAGCAGGAACCGACAAGCATTACAAGCTTAATTACATAATTTTCTATACTTTGAATACAATCAAATCAAATTTCAGAAAAATCCGATTATTTCGTTATTTTGTTTCTTAAATAAAAAAGAATTATAAGAAGATAAGTGTTTGTGAATATAGGCTGTAGAATCTATGAGATTGCAGTCATAGCTTAATGTCAAGTTCCGATTTCTATGTCTTACAATTTAATAATTTCTAATAAATTCACCCAAATTCTAAAATAAAATAGATGATAGAAGTAGCCATGATGAATTAATTAAATAGTGAAGTAATTCACACACAACAATAACTTAAACATTATTTATAACTTAGAATGCTGTGGGTTCTCAACGAGTTTTCAAATAACATCTAGAGAAATCTATTTTATTAATTGTTTGATTGATTTGAGAACCATGACTTATAAAAAGGAACTGTGATTTATGTAGATAAGATTTTCTATTTAAAGTGATCTGAAGTGAGAACAGAGAGATTGTTGGGATTGTAATTGTAAGGAGAGATTTTGCGGTTGTATGTGAGAAATTTGGTTTTGATTATTACTATTAGATTTGACTAATTATATTAAAAATCGTGAAACTTCGTGTCTCTGGTGTTTGGATATAAATTAAGATTCAGAGTTAGATTTGGAACCTGCTAGACTGTTATTTAAAGCTTCAAGTAAAGTTAAGCATATTTTTTGTTAATACTTGTTAATATTCGACATTTATTGCACCCCAATTGAGTTCTCTCCATTAAGATATTTTAATATATTAAGATATTAGATTGATAAAAGTTTTTTCTACAATGCCTTTTGAATTATTCCCTCAACATATTAATACGAGCTCCGGTTCGCTTCAAGATTAACTTCATTACGGTTAATTCAAAAAATTGGTTTTCGAAAAGAAAGAAACTTACATGACATGGTCAAATACTTAAGTAGTTCTTTTTATTTGAATATTTAATTTTTAATCTCTTATTTTATGAAGTAAATAATAAATTATAGTTTTAAAAAACTAAAAAACACCTTTTTATAGTTTATCGAACTGAGTTGTAACTTAATCTTTTAGTCACCAAATCTGAGAATGGGATCTGAAATTTGTCGCCATATGCGGGATGATATCTGAAAATGGGAAATCATTAATCCTGATGATCCTAATCAGGACAATAAAACAAATTTATTAAATTATTGTATTGTCCTCGATCCTGGATAAGTGAGCAAAATTTCGAATTAATATGACTTTTTTAAGCGGGTAAAAATTGAGTTCAAAGATTCCATTACATACAAGTGAAGCTTAGGTATTAAAAATAATGTAAACCTGAGCTTGAAGAAAATTGAATAACAATCATTTTAGTGAAAGTGGAAAGCAAAGATAACATTTAGCTAAGAACTAGCGAAATTTTTTTAAAAATTCCACTGAGTGTTAATTTGACGTATCGCTAGTAAAATTCACAATTATAATTTATAGTGTCTTAACTATAAGAGGAGTAAATTATAATGTCTCTTATTTTTCTGGAAGAAATAGAATTGATTGAAGAACATAAAATCACATTATATATGAATCACCAAAAATAAGAACCTCAATGATTTACGCTAAACAATGTATAGTTGTCACTCCAGCTATAAAAGAAATGGCTCGCAAACATGCATTTTGGAATTCCTGTCGAAATTTTTTATGATCTGATATGAATTTTGTGAAATGACTTATTTTCTTTCAAGACCTGTTGTATATTTTGTGTATCTAGAACATTATGTTATGTCAATAACCTTTTACTGACAAATGTATAGAATTGGATTGATTGACGTTGCATTTCATAGCTACCCGAAAATAATTGGCAACAGACCTCACAGTTTAGTGATGAAGACGTCTTTTGAACAGACACTTTATTCTGAAAACCTCCTCGCCAAGGATTGGCAACCTCTTAGCTCTGATATGCCAAACCAATCTACCAATGTGCCATACTGTAGGGCATGTTTGAAACATTACGATTCCAGAGATAATAAATACAGAGTTAGAGAATAGAGGTCTAAAATACAGATATTTACAGTTTATTGTCTATTAATTTTGCATCATTTAAAGACATTTCTTAAAAATACATTTATTTCTTCCACAAAATTAAAAACAATTAAAATTGTGCATATATTAAGTATTTTAAACATATTTATTAAAATAAGAAATAGAAGGCATAAAAAATTAAGTTTTACCTTCATTATAGATAAATAAAAAGATAAGTAAAATTTTAATGTGAACCTAATACTTGCACCGCTCTATTTTCATATCACAAAATCTGAAGGAAAATTTATGACTTTCAATTTGGCCCAATTCTAAGCACTCAGTTGTTTAACAATTTGTTTGTGGACTAAATAAAAGATTTTTTACTTAGATATGTAGAACCAAAAGCGGATTCTTTCTTCAAACAATTAAATCCCTCCAACAATGAGATTCAATAATTAACCAAATAGCTATAAATTCATCTTAAAAGTCCAAAATTCTGAAGATGTTTCTCAAATAAGGTGCATTACAAATTTACCAACTTCCATCTACTCAAATATTGACAAATTTGCAGAGTAATGCAGAGTTCCACTGAAAAATCTACCGCGTGCCACATTCGTACGCGTGCCATAGGTTTGCGACCTCTGCTCCACACTATAACAAAGTGAGGACTTGACCTCACATTCAGCCATTTATCGGCGATCCTTGCCCATGACTCGACACACACCGATTCCCACCCCCTTGCATTCATCGTATCGTTAAAGTAGCTAAAAATGTAGTATAACTCTATTACAGAATCCCATCTATGTTACGCCTGCCACATTCTTAGTGCCCTACGCACTACAAATTTGCTACTCTCCATAACAAGTGAGGACTTGAAACCTCAACATATCAGCCCATTTATACGGCGAGTCCTTAGTGACACCATGACTCGTACACACAACTCGATTCCCACCATGACCCCTTGGCAGTCAATCGTATCGTTAAAAGTAGCTTAAAACAATGTAGTATAACTAGCTCTATTACAGGATCGCATCTATGTTACGCGTGTCACATTCTTAGTGCACGCTACGCTACTCACATTTGCTACTCTCCATAACAAAGTGAGGACTTGGAACCTCAAATATCAGCCCATTTATACGGCGAGTCCTTAGTGACACCATGACTCGTACACACCGATTCACATGACCCTGGCATCAATCGTATTGTTAAAGTAGCTTAAAATGTGTATACTAGCTTTTACAGGATCGGCAATCTATGTTACGCGTGTCACATTCTAGTGCACGCTAGCTACTCTACAATTTGCTATCTCTAACAAATAGGACTAAAAAAATCAGCCCATTTATACGGCGAGTTTCGTGACACCATGACTCGTACACACAACGCGATTCCCATGACCCCTTGGCAGTCAATCGTATTGTTAAAAGTAGCTTAAACAATGTAGTGTAACTGAGCTCTATTACAGGGATCGGCAATCTATGTTACGCGTGCCACATTCTTAGTGGCACGCTACGCTACTCTACAAATTTGCTACTCTCCATAACAAAGTGAGGACTTGGAACCTCAACATATCAGCCATTTATACGGCGAGTCCTTAGTGACACCATGACTCGTACACACAACTCGATTCCCACCATGACCCTTGGCAGTCAATCGTATCGTTAAAAGTAGCTTAAAACAGTGTAGTATAACTGAGCTCTATTACAGGGATCGGCAATCTATGTTACGCGTCACATTCTTAGTGGCACGCTACGCTACTGTACAAATTTGCTACTCCATAACAAAGTGAGGACTTGGAACCTCAAAATATCAGCCATTTATACGGCGAGTCCTTCGTGACACCATGACTCGTACACACAACGCGATTCACACCATGACCCCTTGGCAGTCAATCGTATTGTTAAAAGTAGCTTAAAACAATGTAGTATAACTGAGCTCTATTACAGGGATCAGCCATCTATGCCTGCCACATTCTTAGTGGCACTCTACTCTACAATACAAATTTGTTAATTTTTGAGTGGATGGAAGTGTACATTTAACAAACATCATCAGAATTACGGACATTCACGAAATTACTAAAAAATCTGAAAGATAACTCTAAAGATATATCTACAATTTTTTTAAATTTTTTTTTTTTTTTTGTAAATTAATTAATTACGTTGTTAGAGAGATTTAATTGTTTGAAGAGAAAGAATTGTATGTACTATGCTTTGCGCTTTTGGTTCTACTTATCTATCATGAACAAATCTTTTTCATATGAAAAGTATTTTTAATTCACAAAGAGATTGTTTAACAAATTAATGTTCAGAATCGTGTCAAATTGAAAGTAATGCATCATAACTTCTGATATTGTGATATGAAGTAGAGCGCTGCAGAGACAAGGTCCTCATTAAAAAATTTATTCTTTTATATATAACAATATCGAAAGGGAATATTTATATTTTATGCTATTTGATTTTCATTTAAAAAAATATTCTTAAGAGATGCATAATATATATAATTTTTTTGTGTTTATCTTGAAGAGATAGTATTTTATGGTGCTTATTTTTTGTTAATAAATAACTTTAAATGATACAAACTTAGTATTCACTACTGGCCATTAAAATTGCTACACCAGGAAGAAATACAAGTAATAAAATGATATTTATTGGACGAATATATTACACTAAAAATAACAAATGATAAAATTTTAAGAAATTTGGGTGCATAGATACTGAGAAATCAGTGCCCAAAACAACCACCTCTGGCAGTAACAACAGCACTTATACGCCTAGGCATTGAGTCAAGCAAAGATTGGATGGCATGTACAGGTACAGATACCCACGCAGATTCAACATAATCCCACAGCTCATTAACCTTAGTGACTGGCGTATGGTGACGAGCCAGTCACTCGGCAATCATGGGTCAAACATTTTCTATTAATGAGAGATCTGGTGAACGTGTGGGCCAGGGCAACAGCCGAACATCTTCCGTATCAAGGAAGGTCCGTACAATACCGGTAAACTGCGGTCGTGCTGAAACGTAGGGTTTCGCAGGGCTCGAAGAAAGGGTGGAGCCACGGTTCGTAACACACCAGAAATGTAACGTGCACTGTTCAAAGTGCCACTAATACGAACAAGAGGTGACCGAGGCGAGTATTCAATAGAATCTCATACCATCACGCTAGGTGAGGGGCCAGTAAGACGATGAAGAATGCACCATGCCAAACAAAACGGATGCGACCATCTTGATTCTGTAAACAGAACCGGGATTCATCTGAGAAAATGACGTCTCGCCATTCGTGCATTCAGGTTCGTCGTTGATCACACTATTGAAGACGCTCATGTCTGTGATGCAGCGTCAAGGTTAGCCGCAGCCATGATCTCCGAACTGTAAGCCCATCACGCTACAAATGTCTTCGAAATTTTCGCGTAGATACCAGTTGTCTTGCAAATGACTCCAATTCCTGACTCAGGGCTCTTGCGTGGCTGCACGATCCATTAAAGCCATGCATGTCGTTTCACCTGCTAGTGAAAAGGGTTCGTTGAGATCCAGCACGGCGTTCCGTATTAACTTAGTGTACCATATAAAGCGTCCATACTGCTAACAGTCATTAGATCGCGAACGACGCGAGCAGCAATACTGTGATACGATAAACCGCAATCCCGGTACGCTACAATTCGACCTATATCAAATTAAGAAACGTGCTGGTACTCCTTTCTGCTTTTTACACTAGGTACCATAACAACTTTTCACCAATGTGACAACTTTCAAATGGAATTTGTGTATGAGAAACCTGTTGAATAATTTCCCCATTTAAACACATTATAGGTGTCGTTACCGGTGCCTGCTTTGTCTGAGCGCGCTGAAAGGCTAATCATTTGCATATCACAGCACCTTCTTCCAATCGTTTAAATTTCACGTCTGTAGCATGTCGCCTTCTTGGTGTATCAATTTTAGTGGTCAGTAGTGTATTATAAAACTGTAAATCTATATTATTGACCTCATTCTCAAACTCTGCATGCTTTATCGCGGGAATCGAATTCTTCTAAATATGCCTTACTGTGTGGCACGTTCAATCATATTGGTAGATTGGTTCGGCACACTACAACTGAAAGGTTACCGACCCTTGCTCTACAGTAGGGGTGGCCAACCTTTTTGGGAAGAGTGACACTATTTGATTAAAAATAATTATGCGTGCCACTTCCAACTTTTCCAACAAACAAATATGTAAAAATGAAAAAAATGTAACTTATAGGCTTATTATGATATTTTCACGCAAAAAGCAGATTTTTTTAATGCAAGCCTATGTATTTGAAATTAAAAACTAATACATTAAAAAAGACGAAAGTACAAATTTAAGATTTATTGTTAGTAAACTTTTTACAAGTTCAATCAGTTACATTAGGTTTTAAACAAAAATGTGAATCATTGAATTCAAAAAGAATTGAATCATTTAATTCAAAACAATTATTAAACTCTCAGTACTTGCTTAATTTTTGCTTTGAACTACTACTTTTTTTTGTACTAATTCATCTACTATATTAGGACTTGCAGATGAGAAACCAAACTAGGTTATTATTGATGCATATTAGTTAGTTTTGACTGATATTTGTTTTATTGTTCATAGCACAGAAAACATTTTGTGTGAGGCAATCTCACTTCAATAAAATTGGGGAAAAAATGGTTATTTATTATTATTTGTTCAAAATTTCTTCGCGTGCCACTGTAATAACTCCACCGTACCACAGTGTGGCACGCGTGCCGCGGGTTGGCCACCCCTGCTCTACAGTCTTACGCTCCCCACATGGCCGTGATACCCAAATGGTTAAGGTCATGAACTCGTGACCAGGGTGTCATGAGTTCAACCCTAATGCCACTGAAGACCCCACAAATCTTTTGTGGCTCAAAGTCCTTGCGTTGGCGTAGAGCGAAGGCTACAAAGTGTATTCTTCAGATGACTTCCTCAGATGGCCATGACTCAAAAGTACGAGATTCGTAGCAAATAATCGTCACGTTGCTTTTTAGTGTGGTTTTAATAAACCTTCCCTCACTCACTTCAGTTCCCCATAAAATAACCTACTATTAGAGACATATATAGAGAAACTCATTTTACCATTTTGAAACGGAGAATAATTTGATCAATATCCGCTTGAATGGTTATTTGAGATTACAAAGCCGTCTCCTGATCATCCTGTCAATAAAGCTTTATTCTCTCATCTCGATATTAAGATCGCGAATTTAGGAAAGGAAACCTTAGAACTTCAGCGCATGTTCAATTAACCTCTTATCCACTGTCCATTAGCTGATAAGACTCAAATTCAAGATAATGGGTGAATAATCTATATCTACACTGTTGTTAATCATTACATTATCTAAGAAGTTTATATATCTCGTGTAAACTTTTCGGAGTAAGGTTTGTTAAACTTGTAGAGATTTATAACATCTCTCGCAATAGATAGTTTTAAATTATAGAGATATATTTCTTAGAAATATATATTTGGAGATAGGAAGATAGATGGAAATGTTTAAAAACATGCTTTTCTGTTAATACTTATTGATATGAAATGTTTTTAAAGTCAGTCTAATTAATAGTGAAACTTATTAAAATAATTATTATTCTCGGAATTTACAGGATTAAATGTCTTTAATATCCAAATTATGCATTGCATAGAAGCAAATTTATGACAGCCAATAATAAAAAAAGAACAAAAAACTCGACACGGAAAATAGCTGTAAAATTAGATATTCAATACTTGATACGTTATAATATTTGAGCGTTTTTAAGTTCTTATTGATAATAATAAATATAAATTTATGTATATTGAAATTGTTTAATTTGAAAAGTATATACGGGGAAATATAATGCATTTATTTTTAGGAGAAAAATGAAAATATTATTTATGTAACATACAAATGTCTTTTAGGGCTGAACCTTCAATCGCGAAGATTATTGCATTATACATCTAAAAATCGAAGATTAATTGAAAAATAAAACGTAATTCCTCATTAATTAATTTTATTATCGATTTTTTGTATTTTTAGGTGTAATATACAAAAAATAAATAACAATATAAGCCTTCATACTTTGGATTTGTTTATATAATTTTTAGTAATTAAGACACTGACTTTGTTCGCGAAAATGTTCGGCGTAATTTAAATATTGTACAATTGCAGAAAAAAATTTACATTAATAATTATAGAATGATATTGTTCAATTTGCAATTTAAAAGAAAAAGAAATTGCTCTACAGCCTGTCTTTTTAGAGTTGAAGTAGGGGAACTGCATATTATTAAAATAATATTTATGTACTACCACTAAGGTAGCGATAACTTTTTTAAAAAAAAAATGGAGATACAGGGATTTTTTTTTTTGTTATTTTTAGATTTGTTTAGTAGATATTAAGAAAAATATGCTAAAATTAAGAAGAGAAAAAGAAATTATTATTACTAAAATAGGTAAAAATTGACAAAAAATAACATAAACGCGGTCCATTCTGTACCAACGGTTTATGAACAAATTTTCAATTGTTTCATTCTGATGTGTTGCTATATTATTCATTTTTTAAATGATCTTCAGTATAAGAAATATTTTTATTTTCACAAAAACTAGAGCACTTAAATGAAATTGCTTAAGAAAACAGTGATTATATTAACATAAGGGGCTGTAAATTTTGTAATAAAACAGTGATTGATAAATCTGAAGGTTAAAACACTTCTACTATTATGCAGAACTTACAGGAAAAAATTCAGTTAATTATTTTCAAAACTTTTTTAGCAATCTCTGGCCCTGTTTGATTATTTTCAAAAAATCACATTTAGAGTAAAACGCGTTTAAAGGTATGACATCTTGCTTAAAGTAATGACATCTGCTTTTACTAAAACACTTGTAATTTTTGTTCTAGTGAAAGGAAAATTATAAACTTGGTATTTTTATGAAGCTAATAAGATGGACTATAAAATAAAATAATAAAACAAAATTGTCAATTTTTGGCAAAA
This sequence comes from Trichonephila clavata, assembly GCA_019973975.1. Classification (NCBI taxonomy): domain Eukaryota; kingdom Metazoa; phylum Arthropoda; class Arachnida; order Araneae; family Nephilidae; genus Trichonephila; species Trichonephila clavata. The sequence goes on from BMAO01005376.1 coordinate 44,052, forward strand.
TTCACAATTTTAGGGTAGTCGGATACCTTGGCCACGGTAGCCGAGAGTTGTATTGTTAATCTTGACCAAGTTATTAGGATGGCAGATTACACGATAGTGGTTACATATTTAACATACCATCCTATGGACTGTAATAGGCGATCTACATAGAGTATGCAAGCTGGATATCCAGCAAGGTGAACTCTGAGACATACCTTCTTTGTGTGCATGTCTCCAGCAGTTATCTGATAGGGATACTCTTAATCAGATCGCATGGAATCGCGAATGAAGGACACGAACGTCAACCAATAACAAGACTGTGCTAATAAAGTAGTGGTCTCTAACCCTCAGTCCGTAAACCAACTTCGGTTTGTGAATCGAATAGTACCAGGCCTCTCAAGGAACATTAAATTGTTTTAATTTTATTTACAGTGGTGTATATCTCTCGGGTTTGTGCAACATTTTATAGAAATCATTTTATATTTCATGTTAAATCACTTAGTAACGGGTATTATTCGGGTAGTTCTACAAATCTTCTTTTGAAAATTCTTCTTTAACTGTTATTTTAGCTTAAGAACAGTACGATTGAATTGACAAAATTCGGGCAAAAAATCAAATCTAATTTTTTTAGCCTAAATTATTCTTTATATACTTTTCTAAAACCTCACAGAATTCGAAAGCTCTAAACTTAAAGTACGCAGAATTATATGATAGCTTTTACGTTCGTTTTTGTTCAAATCCCTATGGCAAATCAAAATTTTAAACTTACTTATCTCAGAAAGATAAAATAACTGGTTTGTCTTCATTTAAAATGCTAAGGCTTTTTTTCTATTGTGCGTAATGCTTTGAATTTTTTTTTACCTATTGCTAATAATACATGTTACAAAATTTAGTATGTATTTTTAAATCAAAGCAATACTTATTTTTTTAAATAATTGAACTCAGAATTTATACATTTTTTAAGGATTTTTCAATAAACATTCATAAAAAGAAGTATTCTACAAATACCAATTATGTTATCGCAAAACCCATACCAACTTTTGTTATACATAGTGTGACGTACTTGTAAATCAAATTTCATGCGTGTACGTAAAATTTTGCAGGAGGAGTAGCATTTTAAAATCACTTCAATTTTTTTTCCTTTAAAAATTAGTTGGCTAGCTTTTTATGAAATTTTGAGCAAAAAATCTGTTTTACATAGTATACACACATAGAAGCAAACAAAAATTTTTTGAAAATCCTTAAATTAAAACTTTTGAGTAAATCGTACCATGTCCCCTTAAAACCCGCTTTCCGTAGAGATGACTTGATTTTATATAAATGAACTATACTATTTAAACCCTGGCGTTTGGTATGTGAGGTAAATGGTTAATCATTAAGATAATCAAGCGTGAAATCTAAGAATAAGGAAAGGTGAATTGTGATTAAGGAAGTCACGCGTCCTGAAATTAATATTCGTCGTAGAATCCGCCAGGAGTTGTGTAAGTAAATACATTGGAGTTGACAGAGCTATCACATTTGAAGAAGGGTCAGCCCTAAGAACTCCAACTGATGCTAATTGATTTTTAATAATCTTGTATATTAGATTAAATGTTAGGATTTCAGATTGCTTCCAGAGTTGAGCTCTAAAATTGTATATTTTCATAGAGTTAAAAATAGAATAAAAGTAGCTATTTTTAAGATCATGTCTGCTTCTTTTCTGAATCCTCTTACACCCCTGTCCCTCGGTCCGCGACAACTTTATATTCACTTTTTTTGGTGTAACTGTTTCATTCAGAAGGCAATTTAAATACAATTAAATTAAAGTTATTAAATCAAAACAAACTAAAATATAAACAATCAACGTACCCCCTCTTACTCAACGGGCCACGGTAAAATTATTAAACGCTGACCGGTTCACGGCAATTTTTGGACAAACACTGTGTAAAGGCCACTTCCAGTAGCACGAGAGGTGCCGACAATTTAGTCGAAGTGTTCCTCAACAGCGTCTGGATAATTCTGATTGAAAATAACATGCATGCGTATTAAGTACAGTTCGTTTAATTATTTGATGAAGGAATATAGAACCTCAGCAAGACTTTAAGCAGCAGTGTTCACAGAAACGCGCTAAAAATTATCGTTTCCCATCTCCCATGTTTTTAATCCTTAAGACATACTTACAGGAGAGGAAACTACAATAGTCGTAACAGCTTCGTTTGGATGAGGATAATACACTCTCCAGCAGCTCAGACATGTTTTAAAATAAATATAGGAGACAAAATTATATATAGTAGATCATTTCATCAGATCGAATATTTTGACTTATTGGCTGATAAGCTCAAAGATAATTCTGGAACATTTGTTAAACGAAACACATGTTTCCCCTGCAATCTGTACAACTGTCTACAACTAAACTACTACTGAATGAAGTGTACAACTACTACTAACTAAATGGAATGTCTGCAACTATTCGATTTCAACCCTCATTTCAACTATTCTGTACAGATTATTACAGGGTAATATTTGTTCATCGCTGAATCAATAGGATTGCTTCAGTGGACTGATCTATAGTGATTTGACTACTTTTTCTGTGTGATACATCAAATCACTTGTCTACGATACCACGCTGAAAGCTTTAACCCAAGGGTCGGTAACCTATTGCACAGGCACAGTTATCAGTGGCACGTTGCACTCCTTCACATGTTTTGCAGTTTTTGAGTGGATGGAAGTTGATCATTTTGAAATGGAGCTTATCAAAATCATGAAAACCAACATTTACGATATTAAGGAGAATTCGGAATAATAATTCTAACAATAAATCGACAGCTATTTTAAATTATTGAATGTCATTGTTGGAGAGATTTAATTTTCCACTTTTGATTCTACATTTTTATGTTAACGAAAATATTTTGAGTCCACAAAGAGGTTTACTAACTGAATATTCAGAAACGCGTCAAAACGAAAATCACAAATTGCACCCCTGATATTGTGATATAAAGTAGAGTGGCACAGGAACAAGGTTCGCATTAAAATACTTATTTTTTATTTAATTGTATTGAAGAAATATATATATATAATTATTGTGTATATATATTATATATATATATATATATATATTATGTATATATTATTATACATATATATTATGTTTTATCTTGTTTATTTCTTATTTTAATAAATGTAATTGAAATATAATTCATGTAGTATTCAAATTTTTTAATTATGTTGAAAGAATAGTTACTCTTCATGTTGTTAATTTTTATGTTAATAAATACCTTTAAATTATGCAAAATTAATACATAATAAAACTGTAAATCTATATTCTTGACCTCTATCCCCCAACTCTGCATACATTATCAAGGAAATCGAATTGTTTCAAATATTTTCTGTGGTGTAGCATAATCATAGCATCTGAATCATATTGGTAGATTGCTATGGCATGCCACAGCCACAAAGTTGCCGATTAACCATTTTAGGATGTAGCAGTTGCTAAATTAATTCGAGATATGCCTGAGATTTTCAATAAGGATTGAATTTCCATCCACCACAGCTATCATGCATCACAACTATCTCTCCTGGAAATTCGTGGCCGCGGTAACCAAGTGGTCAAGGTATCGTATCATGGCTAGCGTGTCATGAGTTCGAGCCCAGTACCATTGAAGACTCGCCGTGTAGGGGAGCGATGCTCGTTAAATCTGTCGAGAGCTCAAACGCCCTCCCGTTGGTGTGGTAGTTAGGAGAGGGGGATGCCAGCTCAGGTGTCGTCCACGTCACTTGACCATGGTTCAAAATTACGCGGTCCGTCGCTGAAAGCCCTCGTGTATAGCTGAACAGTGCGACGTTAATATTCACACACTCCTAGAAATTCGTGTAACCTTTAGCTTAGAACCTCTGTGAATTAATGGGAATGCTATTTTTATAATTAAAATAATTTAATTGTAATTACTAAGTCAAATTAACAATTGTTGTTAATCACTACTATAATTCTTTTATTTATTGTTCTTATTCCCATTTATGTGTTATTTTCATTTTATTTCCCATTTAAAAACTTAATTGTGTAATCTGCAGTGTTGTATAATATAACACAAATTCGTGAAAATCAATATTTTTTAGGAATTTAGCTATTATATTCTTTTCAAAAAGTTGTTAAATTAACTTCTGCCGCCAGGAGCAGAATATTTTTTCATACAACTTTAATTAGTATATTTTCATTTACTAACTAGATTCTCCAATTTCCTCCTTCTCAAATTCTGTTGCCAGACGAAAATAAATATTTGTCTTATAATTGCTCACTGCCATTTGTGAGACAATTAAACAAATCTTTTGTAGATAATTTTTTTTAAAAAATGAATTTCAAAACAAACTAGGACTGTAATTCAATATGACTTAAGTTTTCTGAAAGAAGTTATTAAATTATTTTGAAATTAAAGGATGATTTTGTTTCCATGGGAACTTGAGTAATTTCATTATTGGATTCAGAATTTTGTATTTAATGAAAAGTAAAGAGAACAAAAGCTAACAAAAGTATTTTCATAAAATATAAAACGAAAAAGAGGATTTTTTTCTTCTGTAAGGGTGTTGAGAATTGAACTTTTCCTATTTGTGTGTGTAAATGTGCGCGTAATAATTCATTTTGGAAACAGCCGTGATAAGAGAAAAGGCAAGTAGAAAATATAATTTATTACGCATTTTAAAAATTAGAAGAGTTGCTTTTGCGTTCATTCTCTTTAATTACAGATCGAAAAATCAGGTTAAAGAGTCCCCACAATTTCTCAGCTAAAGAGTTGCGATGGGAAAATAATAGGGATATCAAAATCACGTGTTGAAATGAAGGGAAGTAATAGTTATTTTTGGGAATTGCGTAAGAAAAATCTTGGTGCCAGTAACGCACTTGTAATCTATTAAGATATCATTTTTTCTAGGAATCATGAATAAAAATATCAAAACACAGGGTTTAATCCTCTTAAAGCGTAAATTAAAATGAGATTTGGAATTAAAAATGTGGTATTCGTAATTAAGATTTAGGAAAAAAGTATATAAGTTTAGAAACTTTAAATTAATAAAAATGAAATTATAGAAAATGAACAATCGATACTTGGACAAGTAATAATTTCTTTTCAAGAAAGTTATAACCTCTATTTACATTTGGATTGAATCGTAGTATTTTAGTTTTAGAATTAGCACTTAGAATAATAGCTTTTAGCTCACTGAAATCTGTATTTTTTTTAATTCTGCTGTAATGTAACTAGAAAAACTTTCTGCACAAAACATATTTTTTTGCTTTTACAGTGACGGCAGAAAGGAAACGAATTTTTTTAAAAATACAACTTATGATATAGTTTGATTTATTATATTATTTTAATCATACAATTTATATATTTTATAAGAAATGTGTCCTTTTTTACTTTTTGCACTAAGGACACATTTGTAAACTTTCTTACTCATTCATTTCGTTAATTATACTACTGCAATCCCGACAAATAAACTGTATATCCAATATAGAGTTTTTAACAGTAAATATTTTTAAAAATGTAAAATTTTACATAATGTTTTTTCTAATATTCAAACATACACTTAAGAGAAAGATGTTACATATGAATCACGGGAAGACACGTCTGCGATTTAGAAAATATATGACTTATAAGTTATTAGAAATATGATTTGAGACAACAGTTAAAAAAGAACAGAAAATATATTTCATAATCTAAAAACAAATAAGCAACATGATCAATTTTTGTTAAAATTATGAAATAAATACAAACAAAAAAATCTGAAGCGATTATTTTTTATGATCAATGATAAAATTAGGAGAGCAAAAACTGATGAAAGTATTTGTATCCAAATTTAAATCTAAGAAATGTTAATATATCATACAAAACTTAGCTAGTTCTTTTCTACCACTGTCTCAAAAAATATGATAACAACTGTTATTAAATTTTTTATTAGTATCATCACGCCACACTCTCAAAAATAATAATCAATTATGTATCTGCACAAAGAGTTATATAAAAGACTACACAACACTGACAACCTCAAGCACCCTTATTAATACGGCGTCCATAAAACGGAATGGACGTACTATATATCACTCAAGAAGAATCCATAATCTCTATTTATCTCCTTAAGCGTAGTCGATGACATTGTAATGACACAAATAGCAATCGGCAGTTCTTTGGAATATTGGAAACAATTGCTTCCCCAGTGAGCACTTAATCAGTGTGCCGCTGTCATTGGCCATGCATTCTGCGGGCACGTTGACCCTCTTCTCATTAAAAGAGAGATGACGCCCTGCTAGGGCGTTGTTTTGTGTCAATATTTTGCTTTGGTTCCGCTCCCCGGAGACCGCGCTTGTTTTGGGTTATTCTCCCTTCTGCTTCGACGATGATGTTGCTGGTCTCTTAATAAGCTTCATAAGAAATGTCATACCCCCCCCCTAGTTATTTGTAGTGTTTTGTGAGTAGGAAGAGAATTAGGAGTGTAAGGTTTTGTGTATGCTCATTTTAATACTATAAATTTTTTATATGAATATCATATATTACAGAGATGAAATATATCACAAAGAAACAATTAAAATGATATTTACTTTGCTATTTCGAAATCATACTTTAGATGGAGAAAAAAATCTAGTTATGTTTGTGTATGTAGGAACTGGTTGATATTCAAGTAGTTTTTTCGTATTTAAAATATCCCAAAAGGGTCCTTTTTGTCTTAGTTCTATTGGAATATCTCGTAACTGCACTGTGAAGAAGTTTTGAAATATTTATTCTATTTCAATATTTATTTATTTAATTAGTTGATTTATTACTTTTTTGTTTTTATTTCTTCATTTTACTTGATATTTCTTTATTCATTTTATTGGATATTTATTTATTCATTTTATTTAATATTTATTTATTATTTATTTGATACTTATTTATACATTCTATTTCATATTTGTAACAAAAACTCCTGTTTTTGAACTATTAAACCAACAGACTTAAAATTTGGAAACATGTTTCTTTTCTTCGTTAGAGATACACTAAATACAGACTTTTCAGAAATCGACACCCAAGGGGTTTGTCGAGGGTTGGGGGAGTTATAGATAAAAAAAATTCCCGCTATTGAGTAATTCGATGTACAGATTTGAAATTTCGCAAGCCCGTTTCTTTTGTTAAGTAGCAATTTGCTAGAAAAGGGGTTTGCGGAAATTGACTCCCAAAAGATGATTACAGGGGAGTAAATTTTAAATAAACTTCCGTTTTGGAAATTAAAGTCCTGTTTTTTTTTTAAAAATTAAGTGGTGAAATCTGAGGGAATCTTTTTCGATATAATCAAAAACTTAATGACGGTATTCAGATAAAACTAACTTGATAGCAATATATAAAGAAAACCCATTGAAGTGAATAGGTAATGGCTGTTATTTTACATAATTAAAAGTAATTTTTTCCTATAATTTAAGATGAACAAAATAAGGAAGTACAACTACGATTTTCTCTTGCATTGCTAATTTGAACAAATAAGCTTTAACTGTTCACAGCAACTGTAAGTGTCATATTAAAAAGCAACGAGCTTTAATTTGCTCATAATGGCAACAGAAAAATAGTAATATAAATTCTTAGAGGTAATGAACAGGAGAAATGACACGTCTATAAATATCGCAGCAAATAACGCGTCGAGAAATGGCACGTAAATAAATATATTAGTAATAATGAGCAGATAGCCCCCTGTCTAATCCTGATGACAGCTTTAATATAAGTAGCAGGTTATGTTCTTCTGGTTTTTGTTCTAATGATGTAAACAAGTCTAATATATGCATTGACATGCTCGAGAACAAAAATATCTCATTTTGGGCATTGTCTATCAATTTACTAGTAACGTCATTCATAGTTAAATTTTCCGTTATTAGAGAAAATTATTTAAGGCCTGTTCGATAGCATCATATATCAGTTACAGTTAAATGTTGAGGTTCATCGCTTTAATTTTAATTATCTAGTACTACACTTTTAGCAGGAATGCTAATGTACCTAATTTTGCATATTTTTCAGATTTATTATTATTATTTTTTATTATTTATGAAGACTTAACATTGATGCTGATTAAAAGATAGATGGCGCTGCTTAAGGTATCTGACTACGCTCGGAATCATGATTTTTAAAAAGCGTATACATGAATATTTTGGATCTTTAGTATGAGCTAAATTAGAATATATAATATAAATTATTTTAAGAATTTTATGAATATAAAAACAAATATTTAAGTGCAATTTTTCGGCAAAAAATGAAGAAAGAATGCAATATTTCAAAACATTATCCTTATAAGAAAAATGCTTGTATAATAGTAAAATTTTGCATTTATATAACTAAAAAGGGGAGGGCATGACTAAGGAAATTCATTTTGGGACCAGACTTGGTGTAATATGTATTAGCGCTGAATGACCAGTCAATTCGGAGAAAATAGGCTTCGAAATTCATGCTTAGCTTTTATGTAATTAAGTTTTAATTACGTCCAGCGCGGCATTAGCAAAGTTGGTATTTGCACCTGCTTTCTACCCTAAAGGATATATTATATAAAAATTAGTTACAAATAGTTTTAAAATGTGAAATACAAATAAATAAAATATTATATTATAAAATAATCCATAAAATATATTATTAATAAAAATTAATTATTTTATTATTAATATAATAAAAATAATATGTGCCTTTTTTACATTTTTATAATTTCATTATTTTTATTATGTAAAATGTTTAATAAGTCCTTTTTAAATAAATTTATTTAATTTTAGAGAATAATTAAATGAATTGAAAAAAAAAGTTGATCGCTTGACTCGAACCCTGTCCAACCGCTTTGAAAGCAGGGGCACTACCAACTATGCCACTGCGTAGCTGGAGGTACCTAAACCTTAATTGTATAAGAACTAAGCATGAAAGCTATTTTCTCTGAATTGACTGGCCCTTCGGTGCTAAATACATTGAGGGTTGAATACCCTAATGGAGTACTACTATTACACCAAATCTCGTTCCAAAATGAATTTCCTTAATCGTGCCTTCCCATTGTAAGACTTTTTTCCATATTCTAATACACACAGGTGACACAAAATATCAAAAAAATATATATTCGTTTATACTATTTTTCAAAATTACGATTCCAAAAGTAGTCGGATACCTTCAACAACAATTGTTGTACAGTTGTTGTTGAAATATTGTACAATGTTGTTGAAGTGTTGAACAAGTGTTCTATAATTATATCACCAACAGAGTTGAGAATATACAAGTAATGAGTAAGACAGAAATGGGTGCCATCCCAGTTTCTTTTTTGTTTTTTGGCTTTGGTTCAAAATTTTGTGGTCCATCGCCAATAGCCCTCGTGTTGCTTTCTTGTGCGACATTAATAAACATTGATTTTCTATAAAGCAAGTCTTCGAACCGGAGCTGAATCGAAAACCGGAAAAACCCGTCATTTTGTTTGGAATGAAAACTGGAACTGTACTGGTAAAAAAATATGGGTTTATTTCGGTTCAATATATCTTCAGTTATTTTCTTAATGCAACTAACTAATCGATATTTTCTTATTTAACGGCAGCTATATAATTATCCTCAATACATGTCTATTGCTTATCGATTTCCTGTTTTGATGTTCACTAGTACTTTTCTGTTTCAGTTTCGCATGATACTACTTGAAGTGGGTAGATTTAATTTAATTGAATGAACTAAAAGTATAGATGACTTAAAATAATAATATACATAAAATAAAATTATTCATTCGGAACTGAACCGAAAACAGTTATTTTTATCAGAACGAAAACCAGAACTGAAATGGAATGAAAACCGGAACGAAAAAAATTATAGTTCTAACACCTGCTATAAACTCTTTAAAAACTTTAAACATATATAAAGTTAATTTTATAACTGTATCCATATAATTAAACTATTTTCTCCAATAAATTGACATAGCACTTAACTTTTCTTGTGCTGGCGCTTAAATTTCAATTAAAATTGTAGTTTGAACATTAGAGTACTTTCATACATTGAAATTCTAAGTTCTATCAATAATTTTGCTTGTCTTCAAATAAAATCCTCTGATCAAACATGATATCCTGATCATATTATTGGTTTATCCATACTTGTAAATTTTCCAAGTTTACTTAGTGAATTCTTTTTTAAAATTCTATTCCATTGAAACTCGATATCTTTTATTTTCAAATGTATTTCAGAATTTTTCCGAGTCCAAATCTCTAGTGCTGAATATGCTTTGAAAGACGTTTATACCTTCTTTTCATCGATACATAGTATCTTCCGATGTTCAACCATTCTATTTGTCCGTTCTCAGAGTTTACCGAACTCTCTGAAGGCTGAAAATGTCGTACAAATTGAATGCTTCTGGGATTAAATTTTATTTCCGAAAAAGATAACCGAACCACAACGGTCCAACAGTATTTTTAGTTCTTGTTACACATTTATTTCTTCACTGTTAGTAGTTAGCAAAAACACTCCCTCTATATTTTCAATTGCTAACCTCCCCCTCCCCTTTATAAGGTGACTGACTATGCTTGGAATTCTGATTTGAAAACGCCTATAAATGAATAATGTTTTTAATATTTCATGTCACTTGAATTAACCCTTTATCTACCGCATTAGGATTTACTGCAGTTTTTTCATGCAATATTTTTTTTTGAATCACTACTTTGGAAATTAAGGGATATACATAAACAAGATACTCAACTTTGGGAAATTTAATCCGTTAGAGCTAATTAATTAATTGAAGATATCCAACTGAAAAATTAATGATATACACTGTTCACTTAAAATAAATAGTCAAATCGTTTTCTAAGGTCTTCATTAACATACAAAAAAGAATAAGACACTTCCCTTTTGACATTAACTACTTTTTCGGAGCAAAAATCTTCGCAATCTAGTCAAAGTGCCAGCTGAAAATGCAACTTCTGCTATAAAACTATTCTCCTTCCTTGCTAAAATAATCACAGAACCCGTGCTGTCATACACCTTAAAAGATGGGTCTTAAAAGAAGATTCCTGCTTAGTATCATCAGAGTATTCGTAAAAATGGTTATTCTATGTAATTTTAAAGTGAGGGGTACTTATAAGTACCGTCGGTAGATAAAGAAATAAAATATACACATAAAACTGGTTCACGAATATTTTTAGAATACAACTTTAACAACTAAATAAAACTTCTTGTTAAAAAAATGAAGAAAGAATGATGTATATTCAAAACGTTCTACTTTCATAGAATTGCTTTCATAATTATAATATTTTGCCAATAGAGAGTGTTGCCAAATTTGATCTTCAAATTCAGAGGAGAGATAATAGGCAGTATGGGAATGACAAATCACCATAGAACATGGGATCAAAAACCGCGTTCAGTCGGAGTAACTAGCCAAAACAGTTATGAAGGATGTGATGTCGAGTGGAACGAAAAGAGGCAATAAGAGGAGAATACGTTTATTAAACGTGACGCGTTTTTACAATACAAACAATGCATCATAGCTCGAATTCAGAAAAGCAACAAGTGATTGTCTCAGGAACTGCTAGAGACTGTCGACCGCGTAGGTCTTAGCTGTTGACGCCGACGGACGAAAGACTGTCGCACACGTTCAAACAAATCCAGTGTGATGGCCATGTCAGCCTAAGTGACAACGACCCTTGCCGTGAGATCTTCCACTGTGGCCAACAGCATTGCACACGCAAGCGATTTCATGTGGTCCCAGAAGAAGTCCAATGGATTTAGGTCCGGAAAGCATGGAGGTCAAGTAATAGGTCTGCCGTGTCCAATTAACCTCCTGGGAAATGCATGGAGGTGGTTACGCACTGGAATAAAAAAGTGATTTTGCACTATCATGCATGAAACACACGATCTGGTGCGCAGTCCGGTATTTCCTGCAGCGACTCCGGGATAATTGGGAAATTTGCGTATGTGCAAATTTTTTCAACCATACCATTGTACTCCAAATAGTTGCATTCGTTTGGCCACTCCCTCGTTTGGCTCATCATCGTCCCAACGGCTACAACTATCGCGCGTTTCACCGACTAAATGTGGGTTTCGACCTCATGTCCTGTGGTGATTTGTCATCTCCGTGCTGCCAACTATCAGCCCTCCGAAATGTTCGGGCAAATTCGACAACACCATGTATATATAGCTAAGACATCTCTTCTGAGTCTGAAGTAAGATTACTAAAGAATTCACATCATTTTTCAAAATCATATTCAATTAAAATATTGATAGGTGTTTTTTATATAAAATGTCTCTACTTTGAGATATATTAAAATATAAATAAACCCCATTTTAAATAATGTATTTCAAAAATCCTAGCACAGGTTCTATTCAGAACTTGTAGCTGTATATTAACAAAATATTATTATTATAGCAGTATTTTTCATAAAAGAAGAATATTTTGAATATATGTCATTCTTTCTTAATTAGTTATTTTTGCCAAAAAATTGCATTTGAATAATTTTTATTGTAATAATACTCTTAAAACAATTTTATGTGTAAGTTGGTATGTAAAACTTCCACTGCAATGTAAATTTTGGGCATATTGCCATTAAATTATAGAAAGGGGTTTACTGCGATCAGTTCAATGAACACACAATTCAGTAGATAGGTGATGCTTTCGCAAATGTCAAGAACAAGAGGCCATAGGCGACATGTGTGTACGCAAAACACAGCTCAAGACTACTATAAAAAGAAGAAATTAAAGACATTCGCTGCAAGAGCAAGTAATTTTGTTCGTGAAATATGGCTTGAAGGCCCTTTGACGGCTTCACAAGCGGAAAAATAATCGGAAAGGAGGAGGAGGGACGTAGATTGACCAGTGAAGCTGAAATGTTCTGAATCATCAAAAGTGTTGTTTCACGAGCTTAAAAATCCTTCCAAACTATAGGTACATATGTTAGAAAGGTTGGTAGTAGCCTCTCTAGGAAAACAACTTCAGTGGATGACAAATATATCGTCCTATAGGGAAAAAAGCCTGGTACCAGTCCGTAAGCGTCATGGCGTATGTGTGCAGCAACAGGGAGACATGTCGTGGCTTACTGTGGCCAGACGCCTTCACAAACGTGACTTATTAGTCCGTCGTCCTGAACGCTGCATCACTTTGAAAGTTGGTCATCGGTGGCACCGTATAGAGTGACGTAAATAGCACAAAAAATGGACTTCTCATCAATGGAGTCGTGTCCTCTTTAAAAATGACAGTCATTTCAGTGCCACAAGCGATTCTCAATGCCAGTTGATTTTGATCCAGCAACATTACGGAAAGAGACCGTTACGGTGGTCTTGGAGTTGTCCTCTAGGCAGGTGAATGCTGAATAGGTAGGCTGAGCTCCACGTTTTCGACAAAGGTTCTGTAACTGAGATCGCTATTGTAAAGAGGTGTTCTCCATGTTCCGTCCGAGGTGATATTGGACCAGACTTCGTTTTTTTTTTATAAAAATTTACAGCCACACTGGACTGCTGATGATCAGCAGCTTCTGGGAAGTGAAGATATCACTTGAATGAATTGGACTGATTTAAATGCCATAAAACATGTGTGAGGTGCTTTGAAAAGACTCTTTGTGTCACGAGGAACACTCAACAACTGAAACAGATTCTGATGGAGAAATCAGCACTCTTGCTTCTAGAATTATTTTACAATTTGGTACTAAGTATGGAGATACGGTGTGAAGCAACCAATGCAGTAAGGGGAGGACTAACTAAGGAATATCTGCATGTTGTTCTTCCTCTTGGAGAGACAATCACGTATAACGATATTATGAGTTCAATAAGGCCTTTTTTATTCGATTCCATACTATATGCATTGTATACAGTTTTGCGCAACTATGCATTTGTCATCATTTAAGTACAAAATGCTGTCTCTCATTTCTAAATTCCATGTCACGAGAGGATTTCTCGTAAAGTTATAGCAAAAAAAAGTGCTTAAGTTTTGCACACCAGTGTCTATTCTAATTCAAGTGAAATAAAATAGCAAAAAATTATTCATTTACACTCACTTCCAAAAGTTAAGCACGGAGAGGAAAATGCTGATTTCCGGAAGCCAATCTGAATTTAGGAGGATGCAGTTCGCTGCAGAGGTAGATGGAAGTATGCAAATATGTTAGGTAACAGCCAATCGTGCTTTCATGTCAAGAAATATGCAAAAAGGGCAGTCTTATAAGAAGCCAGCTTTATGAAGGATTACAGAAGTTGATTGTAAGTGCTGATAGAAGGAGTTTAAAACTTTCTTATAATTTGTTTTCAAGACATACGACTATGACTTCCAGAAAACGAATGAAAGATTCTGAGCACTGGCGTGCTGTGGGGCTCATTTTAGCAGGACAGTCGATCACAGATATTGCTCTTCTATTCGGTGTTCCCCATTATGTAATTTCACGTTTATGGAAAGAATTCCAAACCACACAGACAGTTGTCCGAAGACCCGTAGGTGGTCACCCAAGGGATACAAACCCCGCGGAAGATCGATATATTGCTATTGTAGCCAAGTGGAATCGCAGAGTAACCGCCACACGTGTGACATCTATGATTACAGCGTCCATTGGTAAGGCTATATCTGCAATTACTGTACGCCGAAGATAACATATGAATGGACTGTATGCCCGGGTACCTCGAGTTTGTGTTCCTCTATCAGTCCAATCAAGAGGGGCACGATTAAAGTGGTGCCGGGAATATGGCAATTGAACGGTGTCTGACTGGGGCAATGTCACGTTTACTGATGAGTCAAGATTTTCTCTGGCGCCAGATGACAAGCGTATAAGGATATGGCGTAAACAAGGAACACGCAATCAGCCCCAAAACATCACCGAACATCACGCATTCCGAGGCGGAAGCATTATGGTGTGGGCAGGGATTTCATTAGGATACCGCACCAAACTGCACATCTTTAAACGGGGCACTGTGACGGCTGTCCGGTATCGAGATGAAGTCCTAGAACCCATTGTGAGATTGTACGCTGCAGCAGTTGACCCTACTTTTGTTTAATGGACGATAAAGCACGTTCCCATAGAGCTGACATCGTCGATGACTACCTGGAGAGTGAAGGAATTGAGCATATGGCGTGGCCAGCATATTCGCCCGACCTTAATCCCATTGAAAATCTTTGGGATGCTCTCGGTCGTGCTGTATTTACACGTTATCCACCTCCAGCCACTCTTATTGAGCTGGAAACTGCTCTACAAGAAGAATGGAGATTGCTTAGTTCTGTGGTGCTTGACCACCTAATTTTAAGCATGGTCAGAAGGTGTAAACTTTGCATACAGATGAGGGGGGGATCACATACCCTATTAATGTCTTTTTTTATCATTTTATGCTGTTTATTTTCACTTTATTCATAATTCTGTTTAAGTCTCCAGTATGACATTATCTGATAACTTACAAAAATTTAATATTGTTTTCATTTCTGTATATAATTATTGATTTTGTTTTATGTATAAATATATAAGCTACTTTACTGCCAAATTTTGTGTCAATCAAAGCAGTATTTGTTCATTTTTTTGCATTTTACATCTTCGTGCTTAACTTTTGGAAGTCATTGTGTATGTGATACCGAATGTATTTGATGCATATATTTTGATTGATTGTTTATTACCCTCGATATAGAAGCAACACGACGCTAGCGGAATACAGATGGAGTTTTTACGCCCAAAAATTTTTTTTTCAAATGCCACCCACTACAATAGCACCTATGCCATTAGCGGACATGCTCTCCAATATTTTTCGACAGTTGAATTAAGGCTAATTAGTTCAGGGCACACGTCCAAATGTTCAGTGGTCATAGGATGACCAGAGTCACACAGAGTACAGACCAGTGAGTTGGCGATACCAATTCAGTAGAGAGGCGATCTCAGATAGTCATGACCTGTCAAAAGTCTAAAATGGACTACAGAAGCTTTTCTGGGAGCCCCTGGGATCCAAGACGGGCCCTTGTTCAAGAGTGCCCAATTCTTATCCTTCGATATTTCCTCAGCTTCTATTTTAAACTTATGCTTAAAGGCCGTATTAGAAAAAAGCCTTAAAGAATGTAAGGTTGAAATTCTTTGGATCACAAGGGCTGTTTTCTTAGCAGGAAAGTCAGCATGCTCATTCCAGCAATGTCACAATGAGCCGGTATTCATTGAAAAGAGATTTTATGGGAAAAAGCTTTTAAGAACTTTTTGCACTTTAAAATTCTTTGTAAATTACAGAGGTAATTTTGCGATAGAACTTGTAATGCTGATTTAGGGTTTGAAAAGATTACGGCCCTGTTGAACTCGGAGCTTCTTAGTGATAGTTATTCGACCTCTACTACAGTAGCATCAATCTCACCATCGAAGGCAGTAGTAAACTTAACAAAATTAATTTTGAACCAAGACCAAGTGACTAGAACAGCATCTTGCTGGTAATCCACTCTTTAAACTTTCACACAATGCCAACGTTAGTATTTTCAGCTTACTGATTACAGATTTAAAATGCATCATGTTCCACCCTAATGCACGAACAGTACCAGCAATGAGATGATAGAACTGAATGGCTGGAATTACATGATTGCATTTATCATGTGATTATGACGTCACAATAGCTATTTAACTGATCGGCAGAAAACACTATATTGTGTTTATCATATGACTATGATGTCACATGAATGTATCCCATTTCAATGAAATAGTTTGTGAAATTAATTATTATCCAGTCTAAATTATATTTTAATTAAATTCACACGATACTGCAATACGGATTATTAAATATTTCATTTAACGAATAGTGTATTTGACATAACGAATAGTGTATATAGATTCATCTCGATTGATATCTATAACCAATTATGCATCAAATTATGACGAATAGTTCACTTCAAGTGAATTTATATATTTGCATAAACAACTTCGGAATTGCACGTTGCTCTCAAGAAAAAATGTAATTCTTAAAACAGAATAAAATTATACTAACAAAAGAGGAAGTAACAAAAATGAACAAAGAACATTTTTAATATTTTAATACATAAATAGAATTTTTATACAAAGGCTCTATAAAAGAATATTTTAAACTTGGTTTTAGTAAAATTAAGCATAAAGTATTGATGAGTTATTAGTTTCTTCCAAGTTTAATTCAAATCTATTGATTAACATACAAATAAAAACTGCTAATTTCTTGCATTTAATAATAAATAACATTTTTTAAAAGATAAAGATTTTTGTAACTGAATTTTCTTAAAATTTCATTTATATATTCCATAAATATAGCAAAAACATCTTCATTGATTTCATTGCTTATTACCAAGTGTGATTCAGTTTTACTTCAAAAAATTCTTATTTCAGATTCCTTTTCCAAAATTTTCTCAGATTTTTATTCATGAGATTAATGGGTTTTTTTCCTATGAATACTTCATTTTCTCATGAAAATAAAAACAATCTATATCTTACCATTCTTATTAAAAAAGATGAAAATAGAATAAAAGTTCAGAAAATGACCCATTCTTAATAAAAGAAGAGTTTTTCCATCAACATAAACGCTTTGAAGATACTAACTTATTTTAATGCAAAATTATGTGAGAAGATATACCGAAAATGTTTTTGAATTTTATTTCAATCATATAATAATCTTGGTTCAAACGTAAAAAATAATAAAGTTTTGCCATTTCCTAAAAAACTGAAAATCAAGATATATATTATTTACTTAATCGCATATAGTATTTCTTTCTGATATTATTGAAGCAGAAAACATTTTTAAAATGCTTAGTAAAATGTTTAATCTTCAAGCACTTTTATTTGCTCTTTCTTTTTTTTTTGTTGTTATAATTAACGATTTAGAAAAAAAAATAATAAACTCATCCGGCGTCTAGCATTCTGGGTTTTTAAATTAAATTTTATATGAGTACTAAAAGTTTAATAAGTTATTTATAAAAAATACTCTTTTTCCGACAGCGTCTCTACTTATAACTATAAAAAGAGAGGTTTTACTGTAAAAAATCGTTAGTTAATGTTGAATTCCTTTTCGATTTTTTTAACAACTGTATGTGGTTTCATTCTCTGAAATAAATTGCAAAAACAAAAAATGACAATGTCTCAAGATTTTAAAAAATAATAAGTCCCCTTTCTATGTTAATCTCATTTTTATAATTGCGTCAAATTAAATAAAAAAATAAAGTACTATCTTTTTAAAATAATTCCATTCAAATACGTATCAATACATTCATAGATAAACAGACAGATACATCAACGAACCATAAAACTGTAACATCAGGGAAAAAATCAATACCAAAACTTCACACGTGTACTTCAGAATACATGATTAAATTCGTTGTCTATTTCATATACAGAATCCGAAATAAAAAAATAAAAAGGCTTTTGCTTCGAGCAGTTTAAGGTATCCGACTACTTGCGACAACTTTTAAAAAAAATAATGAAGGTATGGGTTTTTTTCGGGGGGAGGGGCGGTTAAATTTGTTAAGTACATTTTAAGAAAAATATGCTACAATTAAGTAGAGGAAAAGAAATTATTATTACTAAAATGGAAAAAATTGGTACAATTTATACAAAAATTAACATAAACAGGGCCCATTCTATACCAAAAGTTTATGAACAAATTTTCAATTTTTCAATTCTAATGTGCTGTTCTGTTATTCATTTTTGAAGTGACCTTCAGGATAAGAGATATTTGAATTTTTACAAAAACTAGTGCACTTTATCTTAGTTATTATATGAAATTGCTTTAAAAAACAGTGATTATAAGGGGTTTTAAATTTTGTAAAAAGCAATGATTGATAAGTTTGAAGAATAAACACTTCTACTATTATACGGAACATAACAAAATATTTCAGTTAATTATTTTCAAAAAATTTTGAGCAATTGCTGTCCCCGTTGGAGCATTTTCAAAAAAAACATATTTCGAGTAAAACGCGTTTTAAATTATGACGTCTTGCTTAAAATAATGGCAAATGCTTTTACAAAAACACTTGTAGTTTTTTTTCAGTGAACGGAAAGTAATAAACTTGATATTTTTATAAAACTAATAAGATGGCCTATAAAATAATACCAGGAAAAAAAATTTGTCAATTTTTGTTTAAACTTATAATTTTAGGGTAGTCGTATACCTTAAATGTCTGTAACCCATTTAGGCATCGAGTCGGATTAAACATGGATGCGGACAAGTCCTCCCATGCTGCGTCAAGTCATGGCCACACTTCATCAGTCGTAGCTGTTGGAGAGTGATAGCTTCCCATTCTCTCATCAATCCGTGACAAGATGTTTTCAATGAGAGAGAGATCTGGAGAACGTACTGGCCAGTGCAACAGTCAGATAACTTTTGTGGTGAGGAAGGTTAAGGCGATGGACAATGGGCTTCGGAGAGAAACTATTGATCTTGGGAGGGTTGTTTATATGATCAACCGACCTACTGATCCGCCGTTACGCCGTGCATGGCTCTGACGACTGATATGAAAGGAATCAATATTCACTCTAGCCATTAAGGACTTTTATTCCTGTCCCTTATTGTATGCGACTTACAGAAGGAAGCGCCGCTGCAGGGGAATCTTGCATTATCTTGTTAAAACATGATATCTCCAAGGCCTCGGAGATAGAACGTAGACACTGGTCTCAAGGTTTGAGAATTCCTAATGCTGTCTGTTCAAATTACCGACAAAGATGTACTCGTTTCCTGTACCCGATGACTGCCCATTCCATCATACTAGGTATGCTCAGAATGGGCACTCTTCTGAAATAAGCGGCATGGTGTCACTCCTGTATCTAGTTTTGTCGATGAGCACAACACTATCTCAAGGTCGTGGTAGCCCAGTGATAATGGTCACGGACTCGTAGCCGGAGTGTCATGAGTTCGAGTCGAGTACCACTGAAGACCCGCTGTGTAGAGAGCCCGATGCACGTTAAATCTGTAGAGGCTCAATGTGCTCTTATTGGTGAAGTGTAGAATGCGGCGGTGTCCATCAAAGACCCATTTCCCGTCGGGAACGAGTGACGTCTCAACGGTCAAGCAGTTTCTCGTGGAAAAGTATCCCAGGGTGGACACCCCGGCGCTGATGTCCTAAGGGAAGTCAACCTCTGACCTTCCGTGATCTAGCCGACAGTAAGGTGCCGGCGCGAGTTCCCACGCCAGCCGCCGGTTTCAAATTACACCGCGCGAAGGGGGACTTTGGACCAATAGAAGAATGGTTTCACCGAATACGTCCAAACAGAAGTGACTATACATAACGTGTCACTTTCGTGGGCGGGATGTATTCCACCTTAAAAGAGACTCTGGAATCCCGAAGGAGAGAGCGACACCAACGCAGAGACATGAGATAACTCCAACAGTCTCTCCAATTCCAACCAGCACCTGCGCCCCAGCATTTTTCCTACTCTCGTTTACAGCAGCCTTCATCGGGAGCAAATATAGGTGCACTCTACAGCACTGACTGTAATAGAACATTATCGCACAGCATAGACTCGTGGCATAGACCCGCGGTAAGAAGTTCGGAGAGGGAAGTGTCAGCACAGGTGTCAACTTTGTAACTTGACCATTGTTCAAAATTGTAAGGTCCGTCGCCATTAGCCCTAGTGTAGCTTTCTAGTACGGCGTTAATTTTCACGCATTCACAACAATGTCACCACGTGTATCTGTGAGGCAATATCAAGGGAATTGGCAAAATGATACCATCTTGATCTAAAAACTCAGCACTGCCCATTTGGATCTTGTCCTGAGTGAACAAGATCATTTCTTGAATCAAAGCCCATGCTGTGGCTATACGATTCTGTAAAGCCGATCTGAAAAAACGCATGTCCTTTTGAGACTAGTGGAGGGAGGGCGTTGAAATCCTGCATGGGTCAAAATTTCTATCCTGATTAAATATTACTTTACTGAGTGTTTAAAGTTAAAATATAAAAAAGGCACATTTATAAAATTTTAGATAAAGATTTTATATTTGATTTCCTATTTTAATTTTAACTTCGAAAATTAAAAACTTTAAGGTAACTGGGACGTCTGCGAGAAGAAAAAAAATGAACTTTTTTTGCTCCAACTGTAAATGTTTCTCACTTACTTAAATTAAAAACAACGGAAATAAAATTTTTACGTTGAAATACCTGTATATTCATGGTTATTTTTTCCTACTTCATCAACACGTGTTATCAACAATTCACACCTTCTTCCATTTAAAATACCAAAGTTTTATGTCTATAAGAGTTTTAGTACTTTTACTTTACTTTGAACATCATCATTACAGGATATTACAAAATTCCTACACATATTTTTGTTATAAAAATACACACAAAAAATTTCTTTGATGAATTTAAGAAAATAATTTGTTGTCTAATTTAAATGAAACTCTGTTTTTAAAGATTTTAACAATTCTCTGTTTTTGTATTCATACATATGAATATTTATTTATTTTAAAGTAAAATCAAAAGTAATAAACATATAGAGTTCTTCATCAGCATTCAAATGTTAACAATAAGGAGTTAGGAAAAATTAAATGTCTATTTTACAAGCTGTATACTTAATTTAGAATAATCCTCAAGATCCGCTTTGTACTATATCCTCTTGATTTATAATTTAAATACTACAGTGTAAATGCAAAACTAGACATAATGAACATTTCAAAAAACAAACTTTTTTTTTCAAAATTTTGTAATCAATATTTCAAATTTTCCGTAATATTTGCACAAAAAATATACAATTTCCAATAAATTTGAACATATAATATAGAAAACTTACATTCTTCTAATAGAAAAATTAGTTTTTTTACAATACAAATGAAATATACTACGGATTTTGAAGAAAGTGTACCTGAATCACAGTTACATCACATTTGCTTACAATTTTAAAATTCAATTTTCTAGCGTTTTTTTATCGAATTCTCATAAATAATGCATCTATAGATGCAGCAAAAAGCCCTCTATTTTTTAAAAATAAAATTTTAAAAAATTTTAAAATTAAAATTTAAAAAGCACCTTCAAGTCCCGTTATTCTTAATCTTTTTAAATTAACAATTATTACATAAATCTCATTGCGTCATATTAAATCTTTATTATTATTGAATAATTTTTTTCCAAAAAATTGAAGCAATAAAAATCAGAAATTTGAATTGCAATAATGTGATTCAAACGTATAGTTACACTTACATATTATCAAAGAATAAAAAGCAAAGTGCTGTAATTGTTTTTAGATTTTCTCTCTTTTAAGGATAATTTTTATTCCCCCTTCCCCCCTTTTTCAAGTTACTGCTAAAAAACTTTTTAGTAAAAAAAATGAATGTTATGATTGTTACAATCGGTCTTTTTTCTCTGAAGCCTAATTTAGCCCATTTCTTTTTTGGAATCGGAATCTTGATTATTTTCTTAGAATAACAAAGAAAAAAAACGGTAATTATTTTAGGAAAACTTACCCTCATAAAAAATAGACTTGCTTATAAAAAAATTCCTGAAAAGAAAATTCCATTTTCAATTGTTTTCTCAAATGCTGACACAGATTACACTCCGAAAAAAATAATGGAATAATAACTTTTAAATCTATTTGTTACCATGGTAATCTAATTACTCTGAATTAACGTAAAAAAACAAATTGCCAAAATGATTGATAATGAAAATTCAATTACCGCATTTAAGAGCTTCAGAAAAACAATCGGAAGAGCATAAAGCCTTTTCGAAATTCAAATGAAGATAATTGGGTCAACGATGTTTAGTTTTAGAAGTGTATTTAATATTCAAATTAAAATCATTTATTTACGTAGACATTTTGATGAACTGAAAGCAAATTAAATGGTGAGTAAATAGTTTTAGCAGCAAACTCCTTACAATTAAGGTGAATTAATTGTTTTATTTGTGTATTTCAAGAAAAATATTTGTCTTCGGAAAGGGTTCAAGGGTGCTTTTTTGAGGGAGGGGGCCATGGTATCTGCAGGACAGAAATTCCAATGAACGTTTGTCGCGTCCCGGTGGACGCTGGTGTTGGGGCATTCGAAAAAAATCAGCCATTGTAATATTAACACACTTTTATTGGATATTTCACTTAAAAACTCTAAATACTTAAGGGAAGAATGCACTTTTAACACTAAACCCGAGAAGCAATCAAGTTTAATTTTAATTTAAATATTATATCATAGAAATAAAAACACTTATTTTAATCCTCTCTTGAGCGCTCTTGTATCCACTACTTGGAAAATCTTTGGATATCTTCCAACCTGATTAAACTATACGACCTCTGGTCTTTATCTTATTCACGCTTCTATACCCACATTCAACGATTACACGCCTACTCTGCTACTAACACTTAAATAGAAATTCTAATTTACATAAACCCTGTCTTCTTCACAGAAAGCGTTTTTCAACTGAAATCACAGTTTAAAACATTATTTTACCCAAGAGGCTTATTAGTAGAATCGCGGATAGACTCATTGCATGTTGTACGAGTGCAATGGATATCTACAGAAATTAAAATCCCTAAAGAATAAGAATAAAAAATTGTACTATTTGCTTTAATTTAAAAAACAATAAAATTTAAATAAATTTTATTTAGTAAAAATTAAAAAATGATGGCAACAGCAATCTTAAAATTCATGAGCAAAACACTTAATTTATCGGTAAACTGTTGAATTATTTTGGATTATTTCGATGAAGAGTTAATTTTCTTGATGTAATTTTTTTCTCTATTCAATGTTTTGTAATAGTTAATATAAAGTAATCTTGTCAAAAATTATAAATATCATTGAATATTTTAAATAAATATAATCTAGTCCAAACGCATTAAAATGCATGAAATCATAAAATAATCAAAGAATTTTCATTGAATAAATTAATGTAAATTAATAAATAAAGCATTTTTTTTAGAAATGCTACTATTTATTGAATAATAAAATTGTATTTCACTTGGCAGTTGCTTCCACAAATATAATTATACGTGAATATCCCAGTTCAAGGGTGCTTTTTTGAGGGAGCATGGTATCTGCAGGACAGAAATTCCAATGAACGTTTGTCGTCCCGGTGGACGCTGGTGTTGGGCATTCGAAAAAAATCAGCCATTGTAAATTAACACACTTTTATTGGATATTTCACTTAAAAACTCTAAATGCTTAAGGGAAGAATGCACTTTTAACACTAAACCCGAGAAGCAATCAAGTTTAATTTTAATTTAATATATATCATAGAAATAAAAACACTTATTTTAATCCTCTCTTGAGCGCTCTTGTATCCACTACTTGGAAAATCTTTGGATATCTTCCAACCTGATTAAACTATACGACCTCGGTCTTTATCTTATTCACGCTTCTATACCCACATTCAACGATTACACGCCTACTTGTTAACTGTAATGCACAGAAACACTTAATTTACTCCAAGGCTTATAGTAGAATCGCGGATAGACCCATTGCATTTGTACGAGTGCAATGGATATCTACAGAAATTAAAATCCCTAAAGAATAAAATAAAAATTGTACTATTTGCTTTAATTTAAAAAACAATAAAATTTAAATAAATTTATTAGTAAAAATTAAAAAATGATGGCAACAGCAATCTTAAAATTCATGAGCAAACACTTAATTTATCGTAAACTGTTGAATTATTTTGATTATTTCGATGAAGAGTTAATTTTCTTGATGTAATTTTTTTTTTCTCTATTCAATGTTTTGTAATAGTTAATATAAAGTAATCTTGTCAAAAATTATAAATATCATTGAATATTTTAAATAAATATAATCTAGTCCAAACGCATTAAAATCCATGAAATCATAAAATAATCAAAGAATTTTCATTGAATAAATTAATGTAAATTAATTAACATTTTTTTAGAAATGCTACTATTTATTGAATAAGAAAATTGTATTTCACTTGGCAGTTGCTTCCACAATATATAATTATACGTGAATATCCCAAGGTACTAGACAAATACAGAAGAACGAATTTTTTTTTTGTAAAATAATATATTTATACTTTATTTTCAATCCAACCCTTAACCAGCTTTTTTTCAAAGTACGGATTACTGAAAGTTGTCAGCATCTGGTTTGCCCGTATGCTGTACGGGCACTGATATTTTCTTTTTTGCTTTGATTTGCCCGCATTTTTAGTTTTTATGCAGCCCATTAAAAAAATGTATGGTGATATTAGTGTCTTGTAAAGGTGATGCTGTTTGACTATGATACTGAAATGGTTTTCATCTGACATTTTCTTTGGGGTGAAGACGGGAATTTTTCTTTGATGAAGGCAGGAATTTAGATCCTTAAAGTTTATGTTTTACTGTATGCAGTGATTTTGCTTTCAAACCAGCAATTGGTTTTGAAATTACGGTAGCACAAACAACAAAATATACTTTCTTGTGTAAGGATGAATAAAATTTGGTAATACAGATTCAGAACTGTCCAGTAGATTTTCTGGATAATTCTTCAGAGTAACACGCACACACAACTCTCAACCGTTTGAAAAAGTAGGAACATAAACATTATTCTAAGATACATGAAAAATTCTTCATTCCATGCAGATTGTACACATACAAAAAGCAAACATTAAAGAATTTTTGCTTTTTGCAATTGTAAAATAAAAAATGGTGTAAGAACTTTAAAACTTAAAATTAAAATATAATTCTTCTATCTTTTCTCATTTTATTAAATATGTTACTTAATTATATGTAATAAAAAATTGGCTTTTTTAAAGAACATTTTGGGCGAAAAAATGGATCAATTAAGAAGTTACAAAAAATTCTTATTCATCTATTATGTCTCTTTGAAAGGACAGACGTAACTCTATATTTCATCCGCTTTCTTCATATTTCTTTCTTACTTCTGTATTAGGCAATGATATCATGTAAATGTGTAAGGTTATTAATATCTTAAGTCCACGTGTATTAAGCAACACAAAGTCAGAAACATACAAGGTTTTTTAAACCATATTTCCAGAGTATAAATTTATTAAACCGTACTATAAATCAAAAACATAATATACTGAAATAAAGGAAATTTGTTCGTCTAAAGAGGAAAATACCCGCGTGATATTTTGTGGTGCATGGAGATTTTATAAATGTTTCCAATAAAAAAATAGGTTAATACAGTTCACAAGATGTATAAAGTATGCTTTTAATTTTTTTTCTATTAGAATCAATGAGCAAATATTTCTTAGGTAACAAGATTTTCTAAAAAAATAATTCTTGAATCATTAAAAAATGCGTATATTTTCAGTAAAATTATGTAAATCATTAAAATTATCTCCGAGTATGTTTCTTTATGTGTGTGCACGCATACGTGTGTGCGTGTGCTCGTGGGTGAGCGTGCGTGTTTGCACATGATATACATACAAGGGTAGACCCATAAGTACCTGGCCTGACCGAGAGATATGGCGATAGTTGTTTGAAAAATATCTCTGTTTTAGAAAGTACGTAATCTATAAAGCATATCTTTCAAGTTTGAAGATGCCACGTTTTTTAGTATTTCTTTGGCAGCCATCAGTAGTGAACGCTTACAGTGGATTTGTGAAAATGGAGAAAATTGGTCATCGTTATGTGATACAATACTTTTAACTGTAAGGCGTCATCCAAAGAAATATATAAAAGCTTAACTATATTCTACTCTGGGTGTGAATCTGCTCCTTCGTTTACAGCAGTAAAACATTGGGTAGCAGAGCTTAAACCGTACGAGCTGCCAAGACGATCATTGCAGTGGTCGGCCAAATGAGGTGACGCCCCAGAAATGGTGAAGAAAATCAACAAACCGGTACTGGATGATGGTCGACTCAAAGTACGCAAGCTAGCAGACATAGCAGGCATTTCAAAAACTGCGGTACTTCGCATATTATCTGAAAATTTGGACAAGAGAAAGCTGTGTGCAAGATGGATGCCACATTTCCTCACACTCGAGCAAAAACAGTATCGTGAAGATGAGTGTTTAGCGAAGTTTCACAGCAACAAAGCAGAATTTTTGCGCCGTTTCACAACCATGGACAAAACATGAGTCCATCACTTCACACCCGAGACAAAAAAAAAACAATCGAAACAAGGGACTGAAAAGGGAGAACCTAGGGTTTGCAGCCCCGGGATCCCGGGATTTAATTTTTGTCTGAATTTATATTTAAAACATTTTTTCTCATAAAAATTTTCTAAGAATTAAATTCTTTAAAAATTTATATTCTGCTTATGGAATATGTACGTAGATTTTTTTTGAGCAATTATAAGTGCTATATGTACAAAGTATATATACACAGGATGGGAGAATGTCGCAAATATCTAAGTGGCTCACTGCAATGCTTACACAATAATAAAAGCAACATCACAGGAATAGATTTTGTCACAGTTCCTTCTTCAATTAAATGCCGTTAATTTATTGCGGACCTGCTTGAAAGACTTGAGACCATTGCATTACTAACAACTCATGCAACTGGATCTTCAATTTCAAATGAGGTAACACTTGAAAAATTTATCACATTCTGATTCAACAACAGAATCAATTTATATACAAAAACCATTAATGACCTATTTATGACGATAATACTTACTAGTAAAGAATTCGAACGTGCATTTTCTATGGCAGGATAATTTTAACAAAAATAAGAAGCCGTTCCAACGATGAAACACTAGAGGAGCTGTGTTTTTATAAGCTTATTTACAAAAACACAAGAAATGAAGAAATGCTTTTTTTTTATTTCATTATGTACTATTTTTATTTGTTTTTTTTATGAAGAGTTAATTTTTTTATTTGTTTCATTAAAATAGTATTAAATCAATTTTTAATTATATTTTCAGTTTTATTATGCAATTTCAACTATGCTAACATGTAAGTATTTTTAATAAATAGCCCAATCCTAATCCCGGGATTTGGATAATGTAATCCCGAAATCCCGGGATTGAAAATATGACACGGGATTGCAAACCCTAGGAGAACCGGCTCCAAAAATGGCGAAGACCGTTTCATCGGCAGGCAAGAACATGGCGTCGGTTTTTGGGATGCGTGTGGGATAATTTTCATTGACTATCTTGAAAAAGGAAAAACTATCAACAGCGAGTATTGCGCGAACTCATTGCAGCGCTCGAACAAAGAAATCAAGCAAAAACGGCCGCATTTGGCTAAGAAGAAAGTGTTGTTTCAGCAAGACAATGCACCTGCTCATAAATCCGTTATTGCAATTGCCAAAATAAATGAATTTAAGTTTGAATTGCTACCTCATGCACCCTATTCGCCAGATTTAGTCCCCTTGGATTATTTACTATTCCCAAACTTGAAAAAAAGGCTCAGTGATCAAAGATTTTCCAACGATGAAGAAGGGATGTCGGCAGTTAATGGCTATTTTGGGGAGCAAGGCAGTTCTGATTACAAAAAGGGTGTTGAACTTATTGAACATCGCTGGGAAAAGTGTACAGTGCTGAAAAGAGATTATATTGAAAAATAAATAGATTTTTTTCCAAATGTTATGAGTTGTCTTTGTTGGTTTGGGTACTTCTGGGACTACCCACGTATGTGCAGAAATTGTAATTGCTGTAAAATTAAGGGGGGGGGGTAGTTTTAATTCTCACTTTGGATTAAATGCTTAAAATCGTTGGTTTCCACAACACATTCAAATATATCTCTTGAACTAACAGAAATTTGTCTTGTATATACTCGTACTATGCGTGAAATATTTAGTGATTTTTATTTCAATTCTTAAATCTCCTTATTTTCTCTTAAAAAAAGAGTACTATCCTATCTAATATATACTTTAAATTAGTTTCTAACAAATAGTATTTTTATGACAATAATACTTCTAGTTATTTTTTAAATATTCTTTTAACAATATTAAACAAATATCAACTTTTACAATTTCTTAAGTAGTATTTACTTACAGGGTTGGATCCTATTTTTGTTCATAACTTTATTTATTGCTAGCATGAAGAAGTGTTATCATCGTATTGGATAGAAGTCCAAAGCAGAAAACCGAGTAGTAGGTGCAATTTGGCGCAATTATTTTCCTCCGTCGCCAAAGGTAAAGAATAAATTAGGATTTTATTTACACTGTTTAATCCTAAGATATGTATTTTTCTTTAAAAAATCTTTAATACTCTTTTTAAATATATTTATAATTCCTATAAAGAATCTATTTCTAATTTATTTTAAAAATATTTCGAAGTTTATCTCCTATCTTTCTCTGTCTCTTTTAATTTAAAAATGCATTTATTATAAGTAAATTTGTTTTATACTGTATAGTAATGTACCTTAGGGATTCAGAGTGTTATTGGATTACATAGACAAAATGAGTAGCCTTTTTTTTTCTTTAAATTTTTTAACTTAACTTATTTTTTGCTGTAGCCATCTTTAAAATATTATTTTCGAGTGAATTATCTATCGCGTGGTTTTTTTCCTGCGTTATTAAGAGGAGAAAATAGATAATGATATCACACGTTGCCGATAAAGTCCTTTAGCTTTAAATGCAAGCACAGTTTTTTAAGTAACAGTAATCAAATAAGAGTTTTAAAAAAAGATGTATTGAAATTTCTCAAAGAAGAACCTAATTTAATACTGGAACATAAGAATTTCAGATACGTTTTTTAATCTTTAAGTAAATTAAAAATATATAAAAAGAAGTAGAATTCTATATTTTTTTAATGTTTCCTGATAAAATATTAGATTTTATACACAGAATATTTTTTATTCTTTATAAGAAAGAATCATAACAAATTAATTTTCTGTCTCAGATTCATTTAAGTTTCTCGTACTCGAGTTCTAGTAATCAGTAGATTCTCAAATAAACATAAAATCATACACATTACTTTCGAGACAAATTCCAGATCAAAATACCGATTTTAGTAAATTGAAGAAATTTACAGCCTAGACGATCTAGTTGTCACAAGGCTAAATGGCAAAGAGCATCATGAGTGACGAACTACGAGTCACGCTCAGTGACTCACACAAGAAAATCAAAATTCCCCCGAAAACCGTCATATGAAATAGTAAACATATTGGCCAAATGACTTATTACCTCATCTAATATTTGATATTTCTACCTTTGTTTTGTAGAGATCTAACTCGTCGTGTTACTGATGTAATAAGTTTCTGGTATGTTTTTACAGTCGTGCTTCTCAAACATTCTAAGTTTGTGAACCAATTTTCAATCATAATTTTCATCGCGCCTTCCTTCGTACAATAATAATATACTATGACTCTAAAACTGCGATGCGACTTCAATTATTAACCGCCCAAATTATCAAAATAAGTATTTAATTTTGTGCATAATTTTATTTGTAACAAGCCAATGGAAAAGCCACTAGTAATTATTAAACCTGTTCTTAACTTAGTATTGATAAATTAATTAACAAATACATTGTGCAGTGCCAGTGGCGCACACAAGAATTTTTCAAGGAGGTAGGGAGGGGGGGGGGATTGAAAGTCCACCATTCTCGAATCACACGCCAATGCACCGCCCAACATTTTCTTTTGATCTTTTCGATTGTCGCGAACAAAAAACAGTAAAATATGAATTATTGAATAAATAATTAGCATTAATTAAGAAAATTAATCATTAATAAAAATTAATAAAATTTTACTTAGGATTATAATCAATTGAAAAAGAAATCAAGGGCTATGAGGACTTCTGGACTCGGCCCCCCTCCCTTGTGGGCGCCACTGTGATTACTGATACATTTGTAAGTATATTATGTCAGTGTAAATGTGTCAGAATGTACTTTGTTTTGTTTAATTTTAGTAAATTAATAATTTTTATAAATAAACTTTTATTTTCGATACTCTCGCCCCCCCCCACGTACGGTCATCACGCCTTCCTAGGAGGGGGGGTTACCCCATATTTTGAGAAACGCTGCTCTACAGTGAATTCAAACCATGCTTTATGAAGTCATATTTCTAGTTCTTTGACATTTGTTTGAAGAGTATTCAACTCTCTTAAATGCCTTTCCTGTTCATCCCACAGATTTTGAATTAAACAGATTTGAACAGATTTCTAGTTCTTTGACATTTGTTTGAAAGGTATTCAACTCTCTTAAATGCATTTCCTGTTCATCTCGCAGATTTTCAATTACATTAATATCTGGACGTTTTGATGTCCATTTCAGAAGATGAAATACACCATGTTTATGGTTAAACCACGTCTGTACAATGTTTGGCATTGTCATCCTGATATATTCCGTCACCATCAGGAAATCAATCTTCCATTAATGTTTTAACAACATTTTATAGATGAGATAAGTACTCAATTCAAGCTCTGTTACCTTTTTGTAGTGCAAGGGGACCCATTCCATTCCAACCAAATGCTTTCAGATCTTTAATACTTTACCTCTAGCCTTCACTACTAGTTCTATGCAATCTGGATGAAGAATTGTACGTTGTTCTAGGGAAATTCTTTGTTTGCCATCATTTGTAAAAAGTGTAAAACAACTTTCATTGGTCAACTTTCTCCTTCCTCCATTCAACTTTTTTTTCGCAATTCTACATCCCAAATTTTGTATTC
This sequence comes from Trichonephila clavata, assembly GCA_019973975.1. Classification (NCBI taxonomy): domain Eukaryota; kingdom Metazoa; phylum Arthropoda; class Arachnida; order Araneae; family Nephilidae; genus Trichonephila; species Trichonephila clavata. The sequence goes on from BMAO01005376.1 coordinate 75,376, forward strand.
TTTATCCCAAGCATAATCATTTTTCGATTTAAAGCTGACAAATAGAGTTTCGGTGTTGGTCGTCAACTTTCAAACCCAAGAAATTAAAGTTCTCTTTGCATTGTTCTGTGAGAGGTCTTTGTTTCCAAATTTAAATCAAACTCCTTTGCAATTTGTAGTTGTCAATCTCGTCTGCTTTCCCTATCTTTCTTCGATCATGATCTTCTTCAGTTTCCTCTCATTTGTTATTTTCTTGGGTCTATGTCCTCTAGATGATTTAGAGAGAGAGAGAGAGAGAGAGCTTTTGTGCTACCTTTAGTTAAGGTATCCAACTACTTGCGACTTTTCTTTAAAAAATTTTGATATGGGGATTTTTTTGTTGTTGTTTGTAGGTTTGTTTAGTACATTTTAAGAAAAATATGCTAAAATTAAGAAAATAAAAAGGAATCATTACTACTAAAAGGGGAAAAGATAGGTTAAAATTTAGAAAAAATAACGTAAACGCGGCCCAGTCTCTACCAAAAGTTTATGAACAAATTTTCAATTTTTCAATTATGATGTGTTGCTATGTTATTCATTTTTAAATGACCTTCAGGATAAGAGATATTTTATTTTTTACAAAAACTAGAGCTCTTTATATTACTTATTATATGAAACTGCTTAAAAATCAGTGGTTATATTAACATAAGGGACTGTAAATTTTGTAATAAAACAGTGATTGATAAATCTGAAGGTTAAAACACTTTTACTATTGTACAGAACATACACAAAAAATTTGAATTTATTCTTTTCAAAACTTTTTTAGCAATCGCTGGCTCCGTTTCAGAATTTTCAGAAAAACACATTTAGAGTATGACATATTGCTTAAAGTAATTGCACCATATTTTACCAAAACACTTGTAGTTTTTGTTCTAGTGAACCGACAATAATAAACTCTGTATTTTTATAAAGCTAATAAGATGGCCTATAAAATAAAATCATAAATAATTTGTCTTTTTTTTTTGGCAAAATTCACAATTTTAGGATAGTCAAATACCTTAAATGATGCTTTATATATCCTTATTACTCTTCTGTTTGATATTTTAAGTTGATTTGAAATTTCACATATTTTTCATACCATTTTTGTGGCATAGAAACAATCCGCCTTCTTTTAAACTCACTTACAGCATTTGCTTATAGCATCATAAAACGAAAAAATTAGTTTTATAAAATTAAAACAATCTTAACTTTCAATGACAGAGTCGATTACTTTGACAAGTACTTTTTCTAAGATATTAAGGAACATTTTCTAGTTACAATTTAAAAATAAGTGGTAGCTGACAAATCATTTACCCAATATGCTTATGAGCTCCTATATGTTAAATGGAAGTGGAATTTTAAGTAAGTTTAAAAGTTAAGAAAAGAGGAACCACATTTCAGAGAGTATCACTCAGTTGTGTCAATCATCGCCAAAGGCTCTTGCGCAAACCATGAATAACTGTGATTCAAACCACCAGTCGAGAAATCTAAAACAAAATGCGATTTTGACATCTTCGAATTCATCAAAAAATCAAATTTCTTGAGAAACATCAAGACATTCCTCCTATTTAACGCGATGTTATACGTAATTCCTATCGCAGGATTAAACGAAAGAGTGTACAAGTTGTTCTAAAATAAAATTTATATTATTATATAAAATAAATTCGTCTTTCTGTCCATTTTCTTGTACCTTTGAGACATTCATGTATGATTATATTTTATCCAAGCAAACCAAGTGAAGTACAATTTTCTCATACAACAAATAGTAGCACTTGGTATACAAATTTGTTTAATTAATTTACATTAATTTATTCAATGAAAATCCTTTGTTTATTTTATGACTTAAAGAATTTTAATTAATTAGAACCGGATTACATTTATTTAAAATATTCAATGATATTTAAGTAATATTTCACAAACGAAGCTTCTTATAATATAATTGACATAACAAAAAAAATTTGCATTTTACAATGCATATCTATACAAATAAATAAAATTGAAGTGTCTGTTTGTAATTTCAAATTAGCAGCTTTTTACTTAATGCACTAAAAGTATATACGGTACTCATAACAAAAAACCAATTTTTAAAATTTTTGTCTGTCTGTCTGTCGGTCTGTCTATCTGTCTGTCTGTCTGTCTGTCTGTCTGTTTGTTTGTTCCGGCTAATCTCGGAAACGGCTGGTGCGATTTTAAAAATTCTTTCACTAATGGAAAGCTACATTAACGGGAGTGACATAGGCTATATTTTATTCCCGTATTCTTACGGGAACGGAAACTATACGGGTGAACGTGAAACTGAATGCCAAGATGAACGCCAAATTGAACGCCAAGCTGAGCTAATGAAGTCGGTGTTTTGGTAACTGGCGACCGATGCTCTTCATGAGACATAATAAATTTACGCGCACATGATAATACGCTGACACGTTCCATAATTTTTTTTTTATGATAAATATCTCACTGTTCAGTTAAGTAGAGCATCGGCTGTTTCGGATGCACTTTTAAAAATAATAAATCAAGGCTCCATAAGCAAAAATCAATGCAAGAAACAAAAAATTGATAAGTTTTACGGTTAGTTTTAATCCTTTCTTTTTTTTATTTACATTTTTAGTCACATTTAAACAATAGTTATTATAATCCCAATCTATATCTATACAAATAAATAAAATTGAAGTGTCTGTTTGTAATTTCAAATTAGCAGCAATTGTTTGCGGGGGCGGGGGTTTAAGGGGCGTTAGAAATTCCGATTTTTAAGTTATTAGACGTACAGTCTTGAAACTTAGTAAGTAGATTCCTCTCATAGGGTAAAGATACGCTACAAAATGGGTTTCGTGAAAATTGCCCTCAAGTGGCGTTGCGGGACTTAAGGGGCGTTATAGATAATTATTTCCATTTATAAACTATTAGACGCACAGTCTTTATATTTGATAAGTAGATTTCTTTTATAGAGTAGAGATCAGCTATAAGAAGGTTTTGTGAAAACAGACCTCTAAATGGCGTTGCGGGGGATTTAGTGGCGTACTAGATAAATATTTTCATTTTTAAACTACTTCACCTCCCTGCTTGAAAATTGGTAGGAATGTTTCTTTCATGGAGTAAATATCCGCTACAAAACAGGTTTGGGAAAAATTGACCCCCAAGGGGTGTTAAGGGCAGATATAAATAATTATTTCTTTTTTTAAACTATTAGACGTACAGTTTGAAATTTGGTAAGCAGATTCCTCTCATAGGATAGAGATACACTACAAAATGTGTTTTGTGAAAATCGACCCCTAGGCCGCGTTGCGGGGGTTCAAGGGGCGTTATTGATAATTTTTTTTTGCATTTTTAATTTATTGGACGCACAGTTTTCAAATTTTGCTAAGCAGATTCCTTTCATAGTGTGCAATTCCCCTACAAAATTGGTTTTGTGAAAACAGACCCAGAAGTGGCGTTGCGGGGTTTAAGTGGCGTTAGAGATAATTATCCCCATTTTTAAACTATTAGACGTACAGTCTTGAAATTTGATAAGCAGATTCCTTTCGTAAAGTAGTGAACCGCTACAAAATGGGTTTCGCGAATATGAACTACTAATTTTAATTTCGGGAGATTAAGAGGCGTAATTGATAAATATTTCCATTTTAAACTATTTGATCATCCTGCTTGAAAATTGGTAGGCATGTTCCTTTCATGGAATAGAGTTCCTCTAACAAAGAGTAAAACGAAAATTGACCCCCAAGGAGGGTTGCGAGGGGTCAAGAGGAGTTACAGAAAAAAATTCCTGTTTTTAATTGTTAGACCCATATACTTGAAATTTGTTAAGCATGTTTCTTTTGTTGAATAGGGATCCACTAAGAATGTATTTTAAGCAAATAAAGTTCTGGGGGGGTGCAGGGGATTACTGGGACGTATTGACAAAAAAAATTACTTTTTTCGAGCTACAAGGACTATAATAATGAAATGTGGTTTGCATTTTTCTTTTGTTGAATTGAAATCCGCTAAGAGCGGTAATTTTGGAGAACGGCTCTCAACGGGATTACGGGGATATTGATAGTAAAACTTTTGTTTTTTTTCCTGTTAGATTTAGACTTGAAATTTGGCTTGCATGTTCAATTTACGGAGTAGAGATCCACCGAAAATTGGTTTTGCGGGAATCCACTTGGTTTTTGGGTTACGAAAGAGCAAACATCATTCTATGCTTCAATTTTAGAGATTTTTAGAAAACACAAATTAGATGAGTTCTGCCCCTTTTTTTATCAACAGGTGACAGTTACAGGTATAAGTATATTTTTCAATACAATCGAATTCTTAATGCAGGACTTAGATATCAATAATTTATACATATATATAAGCAGTAAAAATTTATAAAACATCATGAAATTCCCAGCGAAGCGGGCGGGTAACAGCTAGTATTACATAAAAATGAAACTTCTTTCAACTAACAAAAAAGAAAAAAATATTGCATTACAGAGATTGTGTCAAGTACTCATGGGAAAATAAATTCAAAATGAAGATCGGGCAGTTGGCATTAAAATGTATGCAAGGAAAAGGGTATGCATTTACTTAACCCCTTAACTGGTTTGCCCGTACTCCGTACGGGATATCGAAGGCTGGCCATGACTGCTTTGCCCATGCGCTGAACGGGCACTGATATTTTCTTTTTTCTGTCTTAGATTTGCACATATTTGAATTCTCATAATGAGGTTATTAATGCTAGTGTTTTTAAGAGATGCAGTTTGTCCATGGTACTGAAATACTTCTCACCCAAGATTTATTTTTTGGTGAAGGCGGGAATTTTTCATTGAAGGCAGGAATTGAGATTCTTGAAAGTATTTAATAAAGAACAGAGATTGGCAAGGCAAAGAACTATTTGTTGCTTGAGAACAAAAGAGAAAGGAAAGATAATATAAAAATCAATATTATCTTTGTCCCCATTGCAATGTAAGACTTAGTATTACACCACGTTTCAAATTTATGTCCGTATATATATTCACACTTTCACAAAATCCTCAACGTGTTGAAAAAGAGCCACGAACATTAAATTTTTTTGTAAATATGAGAGAAATTCTTTTGAGATATGTGATACATTCATCTTATAGCATTCAGATTGTAATTATAAAAAGCAAGCATTTAGGGGAGTTTTGTGTTGCACAATTATAAAATAAAAAATAGCGCGAAAACTTTAAAATTGAAAAAATAAAAATTAAACTCTTCCATTTTCGCATTCTGTTAAATATTATACCTACTTATATAAAGTCAATCAAAATCAAAAGTTACATCAAAAGCTTTGAAACACAGATTTTACTGCAATATTAAAATGTATCAAATTGTAGCTTAACAAATTCAGACTAAAAATCGATTTATGTTATTAACAAAACTAAAAAATGCATACTATGGATTTTCCATGTACAAATTTTTGTTTCGTATTTATTGCTTTTCAAAATGTATTATCTTGCATATTTGTGGTTCTAATTGCTAAAAAATAAACGTAAATTTACAAAGCTATTTACTAAACTACTTCCATATAAAATGATTTAAATTATTTTCCAATTATCATTCAACAAACGTTTGATCTCATCCTTAGAGAAATTTGGGCTACTAAGTTTTTTTTACCATTGTTTTCAATCCAATTACCTGGAAAAAAAAACCGTTTCGCAATGAGATAATCATTACAACTAGCAGTGTACTAAAAATGCAACTATCTTGGTGTTCGTAATGATGTATCTAAGTTTATCTAGTGATGGCCCATTTAGTTCACATTTTCCGTGATTGTATTTGCTAATAGTCAATCTTTGTAAGTACCTTATAATAAGAACAGAAAGAGTGAGTTATTTTATGCTAGTAATGACACTAATGATGAATCTTCTCAAAAGAAGAATTATGAGATATTGTTCTAGTAATCTGGTCGTTTTTACTTTATCATTAACCGAATTTTTTTTCATTTTCAAAGTATAACTGTTTTTTAATTTTTAATTAGTTTTATTTAACATAAACAATTTGTTGCTACATTTTAAGCAAAACAACATTGTTAAACGTAAAAAACGGCGACGTAATAAAAATTAAATTACTATTTACCCTGATATAATATACTTATAAATGTATCAGTACTGCACAATATTTTTGATAATTAATTCATCAATACTAAAATAAGAACAAGTTTTAAAATCAATAATTTCAAGTGCCTTACATCAGCTTGTCATATACAAAATTTAATACTTATCTTGATAATTTGTATGGTTTATAATTATAATCATATATTAGTTTTAACGTCGAAGAACATTTTTATTGAATACAATACATTGTTATTGTATTGGAGGGGGGGGGACACTAGGATAATTCTGATTGAAAATTGGTTTAAAGAAATTATTTCAAGATGCCTCTAAAATAAACTCTAAAATTTTCAAACCTTTCCTGGTTCCGTTCGTTGTAGCAATCAAAGAACTTTTCAAATAGATTGGTTAGCCTATTTCCCGACAAAAATCTCATCGAAGTTATTAAAAAACTTTTTTTTTTAAAAAAAAAGAGACTTTTTTTATCTTTCCGAAGCAATTTACCAGTTGTTAAAAATATTTTCAGCAGGAATGGGAGATAATATTTCCTTCTCTACTTATTAACCACATTGATATCCTACCCCATAAGTGTGTGACATAGGTTGCATTCTGGACTAGCACATACTGCTTATTGAATCCTTTTTATATCCTAGAAACCACATGTTTTTGTTTCTTTTTTATGATATGCATAAAAATATTGTTATGTTTATAATGAAAATAGTTTAATTATTTCTGGGCTCGTAAGAGAGTAATTTTCTTTACTCGTTTCTTACAAAACTTATTATCATAAATCAATTACCAAAATTTTTCTTCTTTTTCAGTTACTTAAAAATCATTAATAAAACCAACATTGACTTGTTTATTCAAACTTCTTCTGCTATTTGTGTGCTGAAAAATTGAGCTATACGGTTAACAATATGTTCCTTAATCAATCATTTAACTTCCGTAACATATATTTCCATTCTACACCTAGATTTAAATATATTTTCTGTATTATTATATCTTCTTTTATTCTTTCAATATATGGGCTTTTACAAGTATTTTATTATTGATATTAATTTAAATCCGAAGAATGTATAGCTTTCTATGAACCGGGGGGAAAATTGTTTTTCCAATGTATAAGACTTCTGAATTTCCAAGAGTAACTAAAAACTTGTACGGTTAAAAATAGGAAATGCTGATAATTCATTTAAAGTTATAATAAAAAGTTCACATCATATTGAAATGTCATTTTTGCGAGGAAGTTCTAGATTTACAACAGCATGAAACCATTCAAATATATCAAGTGGTATAAGCAAAGTTTTGAATGAAACAACTGCAAAATTTTTTCGGTGCTAAAAATTTGCATTTGAATATAAGAATTAATCCAAGTAACAAGAATAATCAATATAGTTAAAGTGTTCTACGAATCTTAGTAAGAGAATTTAATAAAATGCTATATACAATGTTATATGTGAAACAAACAAAGTGCATTACTTATATGCGAAACAATAAAACACGCCAGACTTATTGATTTCTTATAATGAATTCATAATAAATAAATCCTAGTTTAACAGAAAGTCATTATTGATTTATATAAGGAAGAAACGACCTTGATTATTTTTGTTTGTCTTTTACCAAATGTGTTCAGATTTGGTACAGTTAACAAACAAATACGAAAAATAGAAGCAAATACAAACTAATCAATATAAAGTATCATAACCCAACATTAAATTTAAACGTTTCAGGGTTGCTACACATAAATAAAGCCTCTATTTGTTTGTTTGTTTTTTAATTTTGCTTGGTATTAAAACTGCTTTTAATTTTCAACTCAATTCAAGATATAAGAAATGTTAACGCTAAAAACGAACAAAGATTATTAAAATTCGGAACGAATACAGAAAGAAAATTTAAATGGTTGAAAAAAGCTTATTCACAGAGCTTGTTTCTAACAAAAGGTGATGAAACTTTTAAAACAGGATCAAAATCGACTGATCACTGAATAAATAATAGCAAATGAAAATAATTTATTTAAATAGTAATCAATCATTAGCAGTAATTTTCTGACATCCCGATTCTATATTCCGTAAAAGAAAAATATTCAATAAATTGAGGAAAAAATACTTCAGTGTAAGCTGTGTTGCTCTGTAAAAATTTAGAAGTACTTTATTTTCAGCTTTTAAAACAATTTAAACTTTTATTGATACTGATGAATACATATGAAATTTTTCTATAAAAATTCATGAAAACTATTATTAAAGTTTCTAAAACATCTTTATTGATTTTTTTCGTAATTATATATATTTAAGATTTATAATTGAAAATATTAAAAAATTATCACATAGCTTACCTAATAAATAAACATTTTCTAATTTAATGTATGCAGTAAATTTATAAGGAAAGAGTGAAAATCATCCCTAAATTATATTGAAAAGTATATTTAAAATGATTATATATCTGATGCATTAAAGGGCTTTTTCAAAGGTTTGTTCTATAAAATTATTTTTTAACCTTGCAGTCGAAAATTTTTAAGAAGACTTTGTTTCCGTACTTTTTTTAAAAAGTGCATTCTTAGAACTTATTGAATCCAAAATTAAACTCAAAGTAACATAAATCTTTTGAAAATACTTTAAAACAGATAATGAATTTATACCTGCAGACTTTTTTAATTTAACAAAATTGATAGAATAAATTCTTCTATTATTCTATCACTTTCTTGTTTTAATAAAAAATTAAAAATTTTACTATACATTTAGGCTTTTAAAATTTTAAATAGCAATTTTAGAAATCACTAAATAATTAATGAATAAAAATAACAAAAAACCAGCGTTCGATAAAAATAAATTATGCGCAATTCTTTATATTGATAAATATATTTATCACAATAAAGATAAGATTTTAAAATTATGAAAAAATTTAAATGGAAAATAATTATTAATATATATGTATGTTATTATTTAACAATTCTCGTAAGATTGTCGCTTTTTAAAAAAAATTAACAATGAACAATAATAAAGAACAAATATATTGAAATACCCAGGTCATTTTTTAAAACAAATACAACTATGGCATAAAGTTAAACAATAAAATTACGATTGTTCTGATAAAATGTATTATTTATTGTTCATTATTATTAAGTTCCTACATTACGAAACAGTCAAACTTGGCACAATATCAAGAGCATGCTATTTTTAAACTTCATGTGAGTTAATTTAAACTTTTTATGAACCATTTTTATTACATAACTTTAGCCAAATTGATGCATTGTTGCGAAAGATATTTTAGTTTTCTTAATAGCAGTTTGGTTAATAGATTGTTTGGAGTTTTGTGTTGAATTTTAGTAATAAATCTTTCTAAATGATTTTAATCTAAATGGTGATTAAAATAAATCATAGCAGATAAATTGAATTTATACCATAAGTAATTTTAGTCAACATTGGAAAATTGTTGTATGAAAACACATAGAATAAAAATTGTAGGATTTAATGATTTAACAATAAATTGAAATTCCCATTGCTAGAACAGTTTTCTAAAAAAGTAAACAGAATTTTAATTAAAAACTCATACTTTTTTTGCTGACATAGGTTCTCCTATTTATTATGTACTATGTCAATTTCGTTTATGTATATTCTTAATTTATTCGTTCATTATTTTTCATTTTCTTAAAACGTAAAAGATAAAAATCGTAGCAAACGATTATTTTTTTTATTCCTTTGAAGTTGTAGGACAAATTGTTTTTGAATTAAAAATACAAATTTGAAATTAGTATAAAAAATTCTTTAAATATATACGAACGCAAATAAAACCAACTAAAACTTTTATAAAATAAAGAAATGGCTTTAAAAACACTTAAAATTACTTACCTTTTGCGTCGAATTTTCGATAATTTTAAGAATATAACTGAATTCTATCACAGGAAGAAACAGGAAATAAACCATTATATTCGATTTCAAGCTTACAACTAAACAAATTCGTCAAGCTAATATTAAAACTATGAGAAATAGAACAAAGAGAACAGAATAATATATACAAACTCAGTTTCATTGCCAGATGCATTTCTTTCAAATTGCATAGTAAATAATTAGACAATTTTAAAAATATAATTCGGTCCAATCTGCAGATGATATCTTATCGATACATTAGTGAGATACATTTGAATTGAAAAATAAAAATAATTTTAATAAAGTATTACACAAAAAATAGGATAAAATACGTAAAATAATTATAAGAATAAGTAAATACAATTCTAGATGATGGTAAGATATATATCTATGTATAAATTTTATATCTTTGACATCAGATCTATACTAAATTATTAGACATTTTTATATTCATTCTTTGTATAGAATTTAATGAATTCTATAATTTTTTTAATGAGACGAATTGCAGATTAGGTAAGAAGAGAGTATGTAGGGATTTTAAAACTGTGATGATAATAACATTTATAAATATTTGAAATATACTAGGGAATCTTTTGAGCATCTATGTGGGGTAAGCGAATTACATTTTTTTTTGTATACTTTTGTTTGAGAGAGAATCAATGACAACTTACTGAAGCCCCAATTATAATAATTCTTTAATTTGTTTTACAGTTACAATAGACTTAAATTAAAAAATTTTAAGATAGAAGATGTAAGTAAAACTTGTATTATATTAAGCAAAGATGAACATCATAATGAATCCAAATTTAATTTTTACAAGTTTTAACTTTAATTGAATGATTTTACGATGGTAATTGTAAATTTTTCATTTTATATTATTGGTTAAACATCTAAGCTTAACATGAGGATTAATCAAAATAGATTTTGAGTCAGAAACTTCGGTACTTTTCCGTTTCACCGGCGCAAATCTCGCCATGTTGGCGTCATTGGCGGCAACACATGATATGCACATAAAAAACATCAAGAAATATAGTTATCTCACTGGTTTCTTATTCATTTCTTATGTATTATGAAAAACTCGTTACTGATAATAAAAGACGAAGACCTGTTTTGAAAATGTGGTGACAAAAGGTTACCAAAGGGAGTATTCTATTTTGCGTTGGTTGTATCATTTTGGTGGCTTTATCGCCTGCACGGGCAAGATAGAAATGTACCGAAATTTCAATTATATAAAAAATGAATGTTAAATAGAATTAAGACATTTTAGTTTGCCCCTTTTTCACAAAATGTTGAATTATTCTTTATTAAAGAGAGTCAAATTTACCTCAGTTATATAGGTTCAGGCAAACACGGAGAATCTCCCGAAGGGTCTTCCTAGTTTTAGAACTGTTACCAACAATGGCAGCACCAAATGAAGATGTGTGTGAATGCTGAGGGGAACTACTTTGAAGGTGATATGTCACGGAGAACTGATTCTGAGTTCAATGATTCAATGGACCACAGTCTCGTTTTTTGTGCCACATCTCGTAGGCAAACAATTTACATCATTTTATTCAAGTTGTTTTACCTGTTTAAGCTCTACCACTCTCGTCATGTCCAAGTGCTGATTCCATCTTTGTTTATTATCGTCGTAATATAAAGCAACTCGTCGACAATTGGAGACGGACCTCCAAATTTTGAACCTCGGTCAAGCGACGTGGATGAAACTTGAGGTGACACTCCCTATGTCTAAATTACCCCATAACACCGACAGGAGGACATGGAACCTCGAGAGATTTAATATACATGGATTGTTCTTCAGTGATACTAGAGCTTGAACTCATGACATCCCTGCTACGAGCTCTTGACCATAAATACTTGGCTACCGCGTGGCCATATTATCACATCTCATAGCTCGTTTCATTTGTTTTAAATCCTTCTGTATTCATACAGGTATGAAAAGCATTGTTGAAAACAAGTAATATAAAAAAATTTAAGTCAATTAATGCTTTGAATGGAAGAATAGGAAGTATTTTATTAACGATTGAAAGTTTGAACAAGATAAATGTATAAATATATAGAGAGGGTGAGCTAATAGTAGGAAATGAAAGAAAAGCATGATTTGTCTGCATTGTTGTAACAATGCACACCCGGTGTTGGTAGTTTGGCTGAAAAACCAGTTTTCGACCCTAAGTTTTGTCATTGTTTCAACAGAGTTACATTGTTACAACAATGGAGACGAATCTAAGATGGCGTCGAAAACCTGTAAAATTATTTAATCGGTAATTAATGAATTAATATTTGAAAAACACTGTATTAACATCAAGTGTCATCCACTACAAGTATAAAAAATTTATTTGAACCTGATTGGATGAATAGAAAGTATTTTATTAAAGATTAAAATTTGAACAAGATAAATATATATAAATAGAGAGACAGAGAGAGATTGAAAGAGAGATAATAGTAGGAATTGAACAAGATGAAATTCTATGTATTTCTGAAACCATTGCAAAATTATTATTTTTCTGTTTTTTAAAACTAAATATATTTGAAGTGTTTTTCTCTTTATTTTTATTTTCCTTCTTGGAATACTAAAGTTAAAATGAGTCAAATAGTTTTGATAAAAATAATTGATAAATATATCGATTAAATGACGTACTCTTCAAATTTATTTTGAAAAAAGTAGCAATTTTTTCTCTCAGGAATCATTTAGTATAGACAAAAAATTAAATTCTTCTCAATTTGCTTAATGTTAATTATCTAATTATCCATTGATGTTAAGTAACGCAAAGAAATTGATAACAAAACTGTTTAAGCGAATAAATTTTTTCTAGAATACAATGCCTGACCGCTCTTATCGAATTTTATTACTTTATTACCTAATTATTCCTCCTCGCCAATAGAGTCGTCCAGCAGGTACACATGACGGCAACGTTCTTTTATTGCTCGGTTATTTGAATGGAATGCGGAAATAAGGGTCCATTTTCACAACTTATCGGTGTATTAACGGCATTCATATATCGAATGCTAACATGACTTTTATGGAACTATATAAAATTCTCCTCGCTGCATCGGAACGGCACCAAAAACACAGAAGATAAGTTAACAAGCGAACCCACGATGTGGAAGTGCTTAAAAAATAAATACCAGACGTCTGTCATTGGGTATGGGGTTTCTCGCGTTTTCCAAACAACTAAAGGAAGTTATTTATTTGCAGCGACATTATTATTTTCTCTTTAGAGGGATAATATTCGTTGTCTTAAAGTGTGATATCGTACCTTCATACTTTTATTATTTGGAAAAAAAATATTTTTAGTTTTCTTGACGGGTTGTTACATATAGGGTACTTGAATTTTTAAGGTTTTCCTATATGTTGTATGTATCAAAAAGAAAATATTTATCCTTCTTGGAGATTTTTTTTATTTAGACTGAGGAAAAGTGATACATCAACTCATTCTTTTATTGTATACTGTACATTGTAATTTCTTCTATTTAAAGAATGAATCCATTAAGTTTTTATTCCCATGCAAATTGTACATTATTTGATCTACCTTTCTAAATAAATATGTGAGAAATGCAACTCACCCATTCGTCAAGAGATCTCCGATACTATTAGATATGCATACTTGAAATTAGGCAGGCATGTTTCCTCTGTTGAGTGCAGATTCTCGAAGGACTGGTTTTGTTGAGATCGGATTCCAAGGGAGGAGTTTTGGCGACGTAAATAAATATACTTCTGTTTTAGAAATTCAAGTCCTTTCTTTTTCAAACCAGGAGATTAAGAACTTTCTTATAGCCTTCAAGAGATGATGACTATAAGAATGTTCTTGAGTACATTCGAATGCTTGCTAGGGCTTAAATACAATAACTTCAAAAACAATATGTAGTCGTTTAATATCATGAAATGTACAGCGAAGCGGGTGTGTTAATGGATATTTTTTTGTATTTCTGTAAAATTACGAGTAATTTATTTTGTCGTTTATTGAGTCGTAACAACAATGATTCTTAACAGTTTACTTTATAATATATCCATTCGTATCATTTTATTATGTTCAAGTTATTCTTAGTTCACGTTCTTACTATAGTGCTGGCCATCTAAAATACAACATTAAGAAAGAAGTACCCAATGGACGCAAAATTTGCACATGCGTTTAACTTATTAAATAATTAACAATCTAAATAAAATTCTAATACGCTTGTACTACTACTTACGCGTACTATATAAAGAGAAAACAAAAGACTTCTTTGAATGGTGTAATCCCAGTTATTTAGGTGATATACACTCACTTCCAAAAGTTAAGCATGGAGAGGAAAATGATAATTTCGGAAGCCAATCAGAATTGAAGAGGATGCAGTTCGCTGAAGAGGTAGATGGAAGTATGCAAATATGTTAGGTAACAGCCAATCGTGCTTTCATGTCAAGAAATATGCAAAAAGGGCAGTCTTATAAGAAGCAAGCTTTATGAAAGGGTTACAGAAGTTGATTGTAAGTGCTGATAGAAGGTGTTTAAAACTTTCGTACAATTTGTTTTCAAGACATACGTGTTTCTATGACTTCCAGAAAACGAATGGAAGATTCTGAGCGCTGGCGTGCTGTGGGGCGCATTGAAGCAGGACAGTCGATCACAGATGTTGCTCTTTTCTTCGGCGTTCATCATTCTGTAATTTCACGTTTATGGAAACAATTCCAAAGCACACAGACAGTTGTCCGAAGGCCCGTAGGCGGTCGCCCAAGGGATACAACCCCCACGGAAGATCGATATATTGCTATTGTAGCCAAGCGGAATCGCAGAGCGACCTCCACACGTGTGACATCTATGGTTACAACGTCTATTGGTAAGGCTATATCTGCAGCTACTGTACGCCGAAGGTTACATATAAATGGTCTGCATGTCCGGGTACCTCGAGTTTGTGTTCCTCTATCCGTCCAATCAAGAGGGGCCCGATTAAAGGGGTGCCGGGAATATGGCAATTGGACTGTGTCTGACTGGGGCAATGTCATGTTTACTGATTTGCTCTGGAGCCAGATGACAAGCGTATAAGGATATGGCGTAAACAAGGAACACGCAATCAGCCCCAAAACATCACCGAACATCACGCATTCCGAGGCGGAAGCATTATGGTGTGGGCAGGGATTTCATTAGGACAGGGTTCTGTGACGACTGTCCGGTATCGAGATGAAGTCTTAGAGCCCATTGTGAGATTGTACGCCGCAGCAGTTTGCCTTACTTTTGTTTAAATGGACGATAAAGCACGTCTCCATAGAGCTGACATCGTCGATGACTACCTGGAGAGTGAAGGAATTGCACGCATGGCGTGGCCAGCATATTCGCCCGACCTTAATCCCAATGAAAATCTTTGGGAGGCTCTCGGCCGTGTTGTATCTTCACGTTTCCCACTTCCAGTCACTCTTATTGAGCTGGAAACTGCTCTACAAGAAGAATGGCGATTGCTTAATTCTGCGGTGTTTGACCACCTAATTGAAAGCATGGTCAGAAGGTGTAAACTTTGTATACAGATAAGGGGGGATCACATACCCTATTAATGTCCCTTTTTTCATTTATGCTGTTTATTTTCACTTTATACACAATTCTGTTTAAGTCTCCAGTATGACATTATCTGATAACTTACAAAAATTTATTATTGTTTTCCTTTCTGTATATAATTATTGATTTTGTATACTACTTTGCTGCCAAATTTTGTGTCATTCAAAGCAGTATTTGTCGATTTTTTTGCATTTTACATCTTCGTGCTTAAGTTTTGGAAGTGAGTGTATTTCGGTAAATCTTGGGGAAGAATATGGAAGTCCATTGAGGATACTTCTGAATTTGAAATAAGAAGAATTTTTACTTATGCATAATGTGGATTGTCTTTTGAAAAGTTCGGAATTAGTGTTGGTTAAAAATAAGACGCAATGGGCAAATATTAATCAAAGGGTGAAAAAAAGAATGCATCAATTGATGGAAAGAATTGCACCAACCTTATCTCATCATGCAGGACTGACATGTTGCGCGTATGACGACGACAAATTGCTTTGCAATATCTGCAAACCTTGTAGAAAACAATCTGTGTTAGCCTATACCATTTGACATCTTTCGAAGTTAAGGGGAGTTTCAGTAAAAAGTCCATCACTGTTATTTCTTCAAACTATGCAGAATAGCCATAAGTCGTTACAATGGTGAGAGATTAAATTCTGGATATGGACAAACAAATTACCGGATATTATTTCTTCAGACGATCCCGGTTTTGCCAACAACACTACAATGGTCATTTCCGAGAATGTCACTACTGTGATAAGAAGTTTTACGACAATTGGTTATGCAGTGTTCGCCAATGAACACCCTCCATGTTGAGGGGATGATGCAAGTTAAATCTTAAGTGGCTCGAAATCCTCATGCTGGCTTTGTGTGGACTACAAGATATGTGAGAGTGGAGTGGGAGCTAAGATTTCATCTATGTGTCTTGAGCGGGTTTCCAACTTACGAAGTTGCATTGCTTAAACAAGTGCGATTTTAATAAAAAAATCAAATCAAATCTGAACCCCATTCTAGCGTCATATTTTAGCTACCTTATAGCTTCCCCTATTTTCTTCTCGGATGCCCTAGGCAAGGAGTCGCATCATTAGGCCTTTTTTTCAAAGCGAACTATAAATTAGAGGCACCTGTTTCAACGGCTGTCCCTTTTTTCGTTTCTTCGAATACGGGACCGTATTGTTAGTGTGTGGAAAATTTGGTCGGCTATTGTGAGGGTGGAATGAAAGGAATTGCATTCCGTGTATCGAAGTGACTGGACAATTTATGACCCCGCCATATGGTTTTCGATATATGATGACAAGAGGGTTGCGGTCCAGACAGGTTTTTATCTCCGAAGAACCAATGGTGGTTGAGACCAAGAGGGAGGGAACCGGATGCAGATACGTGTTCCTTACAATCAGATATTGTTGGGGGTGTGAGAGAAGTCTGCCCAAAAGGTAAAAAGAGAGAGGTGAGAAGGTAACCGGGAGATCAGTGAGAAGCGATACCAGAGAAAGGCTTCAAAGCAGCGGGGACAGCAATAATAGATCGTCGATATACCGATGAGTACTGCTAGGCAGTTGGACCAGAGATATTACACTGGCTATTCGAGGGAAAGCTGCGGGGCAGCGAATGTCCTCTCCCAACGAGTTCAGAGATATCAGGGAGTTCTTCTTGAGATGTAAGAGACCTAGAAAATTTACTTCACTATTCTGATGAATTGTGGATATTACGATATTCAGTTTCAGACCGTCGAGAAAGAGCACAACGTACGACGATACAAGTAACTGATAGCTAGATGCGTAAATTTTCGGCCTGAAAGATATTATAATTAAAGGAGTCTTCTCATGCTAGAATATTATAAATAAAAAGGTAATTTTTCTTTGTGTGATCCATCTTACTACCCAGAAATTTACGTAAACCAAGGGTCATGACGTTACACCATGTAATACCCTTTGCTAGTCCAGTAAAGAACCATTGTTACTCAATGCCAAGTTTCTATAGGATGAGAGAACGTGCGATGTAACTTACTACCGGTAATTATTCACTGCTTGTCAGTTTTATTTTCCTCCAAACTTTTATGATTAGGAAAACACGTTGTGATTTTCTATAAAATAAATCGGAAAACTAAAATTCTATCAAGTACGAATTAAATACACAAAATGAGGGACTACGATATAAAAGTATAAAAATAAATTATTTATTTATATACATGGTATTGCATAAATATGTTTCTGTTGAAACTTGGCGATCTTTTCAATTTGATGAATAATATGAGTTGCCTGGTGTGTGTGTGTGTGTGTGTGTGTGTGTGTGTGTGTGTGTGTGTGTGTGTGTGTGTGGTGTGTGTGTGTGTGTGTGTGTGTGTGTGTGTGTGTGTGTGTGTGTGTGTGTGTGTGTGTGTGTGTGTGTGTGTGTGGGCAACGTCAAGGGGTGGTCTTTTGGAAGAGGAAAATCAAACCTGCGCCATTTCTTAAAAACTCATAAAAAAATTAAGGCTTCTCTTTCGTGTTTAACACAGTGTTAAACTCAAATATTTGACAAGTATAGCGTTCTTTGATACGATGGTTCATCTGAAGCAAAACAAATAGTTTCAAAACTCTTGGAATAATTTATTTTTAATTCTTCAACCAAACGAATGATTTCACTGCATTGCTGGCTCGCTCATTGAAACTTAAATATCAACTATCTTATAAAGTTGTATTTGACTTATTTTATCTTTCTGCTTCTTGATTTTAGATTAATATTTCCTAGAAAGGCTTAGATTATATGTTTAAAAAATAAAATCATACTCAATCTCTTGAAATAATCTAATTCGAAATTTTTTACCAAGTATGATTACGAGTAAGAGCTGATTATGACAATCAAAGTCTTTTCAAATTTTTCTCGTATATTTTCTCAACTAATTTTTTTGTTATAAGCGTAGGTTTAAATTACAAGAGCTACAATAAATTTTTCAAGTTATTGCAAATAATGTATATAACAGTGTTGTGTAACGTAGGCATATTTGCAAATACATTTTCAAAAATTAGATTTCAATTGCAATATTTTCGAAATTTGCATAATATATTATATATATATAGTATACTCTATTATGTTTCGTATTTTGTATTCATGTATTTTGTTATTATTATTAGAAAAATCTGATTAAAAACAGTTTCAGTAAATGTCTATCATGCATTTCATGTTAGCAAATTGCTTATTTCTGAAAGTCTATTTGCATTTTATGAGATATTTATTTAGTTTCTAACTATGCAATGTGATAGTATGGTTGTATATTTCTAATTATTTGTAAAATTATCCAAATATTAATTTATGCTTAAGAAAATTAACAATGTATAGTACGCATTTTGTTTGGTTATGTATTAATTACACAATGCTTAAATTCTTATGTAATCTTTTTTTCCCCTTCAGCAGTTTGCAATAGTTTTGCTCTTCTTCAAAAATATTGACGCTAAATGTGTGTGTGGAGATTTTTTTTAATTTCATAATCATTCCACACAACATAATTGTTTTATCTCATCTAAATATTAGTTGTAAATGAGCAATATTGGGCGTAAAAAAAATAAGTCTTTTAAATCATTTGGGGGGAGGGACTGTGACTTTATTCCCTAAAAAAGGACAACATATTGATTACCAAGAACCAAAGCAATTTTATACTTTTCTGCGTTCTTTGAAAGAACGGAAGTATTGCTCAGACAAGCCATGAGTCATGATTAGATCAAATGATAGTCTAAAAGTGAAATGTCAAGAGAATAAGGCGGGTGGAGTAGAATATCCCGGTTGAGTGCTTCCAGGTAGCTTTTGAACGACATTTCCAATTGTAATCGAACCATTATCCTGCAGCAAAATCACTTTTCCAACTACCTGTTCATATTCAGGCTATTTCTCCTTTAATTCTCGGTTCAGGCGCGTTAATTACAAACGTTAGTTATTCCCGTATTAGTTTCACTCAATTTTTGCAACTCATAGTATATTGCACCAGTGCTTCTCAAATTTTCAATACTTGCGACCCAATATTCAATCATAATTTTCATCGTGCCTCCCCCTCCTCCATAAAATAACAATGTATTGAATTCAATAATGCTATACGTTGGCGTTAAAGCTACAATATGACTGGACGTATATATACGTCTTTCTGAAGTACGATCTTTCCTGTGTACTGCTATCCATAAAATTATTCCGAAGGCTTTGCAATGCAATAAACGAACCTTAACACTGTTTGCGAAGGATTTACTTATTTCAGAGGATTTTCTTTTATATTTATTCCTTTTCTCCCCCCCCCCACGCCACCCAATACATCACATACGCGCGCCTACGTGAAAAACGGAGGCATTGAGGAGCGAAATGCGTAGCTTTTCATCAGCAGTTAAGGAATTTAATATAAACAGTACAAATTACTAAGATAAGTATTAATTTTTTAAAATACCTTTATACGTGACAAGCCCATGGGATCCCTGGTAATTATTAAAATTGTTATTAACTTAGTATTCTTAAATTAATTATAAAATACATCGTGGTACTGATATATTTATAAGCGTATTATATCAGCGTAAATATATTTATTTTTTATTATGTCGGAATGTTTTTGTTTGTTTACTTTCAGTAAATTAATAATTTTTTAAATAATTTTTGTTTTCGACTTTTCAATATGCTCGCGCCCCTACGTTGAGTTATCACGACCCCCTAGGGAGGCACACCCCACATTTTTTAGAAACGATGTATTACATCAATTTAATTCCACCCTCTGGTATCGATTCATGAATATTTGGTTTTGACCTTGATGCAAATGCATGGCTAGGCTTATCTCACAATTTCTCATGCTTTGTGTTAGTGAAATAAATTCCTTTTTCAACACCAATTGTAATTTGTCGTAAAAAAAGCTCTGCGTTTGATTTTGAAGTAGCTGTGTTTGTGCAAATGAAAAATCTCCTTTCCACATTTTGTAGCTTTAATTCTTATTACATTTAATTACTTGTTTTCGGACCACACTCAGGGGGTTTCAATGCCTAATAAAATTGCTTTTTGTGTCACTTTCAAAGATTCTGAAAATCCTTCTTGCGGTTGACAAAGGTCTTAACGATGGTAGCAGAATGGTCAACGTCGAGAGCGAGTGGCTGGCATTGTCGAATCACGGGCTCGATACCTAGCGCCACTGAGCAGTCGTGTAGAGAAGCTGATGCGCGTTAAATCTGTCGAGGATTAGAATGGAAGTTTTAAAAGAGGAGTGACAGCTCATGGATCGTCTACGTTACTTGACTGTGTATATCTTCATCTTCTTCACTCTCCATATCAAAATCACCACTTTTTAGCCATCGGAGCCATAACTCACAAGTTGAAATTGATGTGGTATAATTCCCCAAAACCTAATACAACTATTAATTATCTTCACCTTTTTTTTCCAAATGGATGCGTACAAGTAAAGCATCCTTCAAATTTAATTTCGGAGAAAACAAAATTCGACAATAATTGTGTGGGGGAGGGGTCCTAACTGGGACCCCTCTCCCTCTGTCCGGCGCGTCTCTAAGTGTGGGGGAAACAAAGCATCACCAACAAACGCCATAATAACAAATAGATTTATTCAAGTTCTGAACAAACACTTAAACAATCACAAGTTTAACTATAAGAAGAAACCTAGGAGTGATCTCTTAAACGTCGATTAATTAAACGTCGTCTAATACCCAATTCTAAGTAAACCCGACTACCAGAAATGGATAAGGAGAACAATCACTAATGACCTCAGGCCGATTCTAAATCTACTATCTTAAAACTTCAATCTAATAATTTAATCTCAGAGATTACACCTTTTAAGCGCGCGCTAAGTTTGTGAAGTAATTTCTCCAATGTTCAACTTACTTGACAGCTTCACTGCTCCTTCTCCCCTTTTTACATCTACAAAACCTATATATATAGACTTTATATAATCGAACTAATTAACATATATCTATTTCGTGTTTTTCTTGAAAGGCTGTGAATTAGTATAAATGCTAGCCTCAAAGTTTCCCCAAGAGGATTAGTCAGAATATCTCGCGAATAGCCCCGTCACAATTGGAGCTCAAAAAACTATGTTGTCAACACTTCGACAAAATAAGACATACTGAAAGCTGAGGATTAATTATCACGCTGTAGTATGAAGTAATATGGTTAATACTGGTAAAACCCTCTCTCTCCTGTCAATCTTTTAAGATTTAATTTTAACTCCGATACTAAGAATGCATGGTATATAGTTTGTTTACTGTAAAATCTGGCGTATAACGCGTGCCTATACTTTCAAGCTTCTTTTTTTATTTTAGGTGTATTCGCCGTATAACGCACACCCCTACAACCCTTTAAGTCCATTAGGTATGTCATTTCTTTTCATAAAATAATATTCCGATCTATGTAGATCTATGTATATTTTTTTCTGCTTATCTCTCTCTCTCTCTCTCTCTCTCTTTAGTTTTGAAGCTATTGTTTTTATATACCAGGCGTAAAACGTGCACTCGTTAATTTCGATCCCATTTCTTGTATTAAAAGTATGCGTTATACGCCGAATTTTACAATAATTATTAAGATTTTAGAATTTTGTTTTTAAAAAAATGGTTTCTTTAGTCGAAAAATTATTAATTCATGAAAATTTGAAATAAAGTAAAATAAAAATAAAATAAAACAAAATTTTATTAATCTACACTATTTGGCCAAAAGTATCCGGACACACCTTAAGAAAGTGGTTCTGGCGAGTGACGCAATTTGATACATAATTGAAAGCTATAGAAGTGTTGATAGTGGTTTGTCAGATTGTATTTATGCGTTTGTGAGGCAATGAGTAAGTCAAAGAACTTAGTGAGCTTGATCGTGGCAATATAGTGGGATGCCACCTTTGTGAGAAATCAGTTCGTGAGATTGCGGACATTCTACAGAAGCCTTAATCTACTGTGAGTGATGTAATTGTGAGGTGGAAACGTCGAGGCAGAGTGAAACGGCAGAGAAACGAACCGGTAGGCCTAAAATACTTGGTGAACGCAGCCGCAGAACTCTGAAAAGGGTAGAAACAAAATCGCATGTCTTCGTTGGTGGAAATTTCTCAGGAGTTCCAAAAGTTCATCCGGAATTAGTGTTAGCAGCAGGACTGTCCGTCGAGAGTTAAAAAACTTGGGATTCCATAGTCGTGCAGCCGTTCACAAGCCAAACATCACTCCATAGAATGCGAAGCATCGATTGCACTGGTGTAGATATCACCGTCATTGGATTGTGGACATGTGGAAAACTGTTCTTTGGAGTGATGAATCTCGCTTTACAGTCTGGCGGTCGGATGGACGCGTCTGGGTTTGGTGGATGGCCGGCAAACGTTTCTTTAGTGACTGCATTGTGCCGACTGTTAAGTTTTGTGGTGGAAGCATAATGGTGTGGGGGTGCTTCTCGTGGTTTGGCCTGAGTCCGTTAGTTCCTGTGATTGGAAACATGAACTCTGAGATGTATGTGGACATTCTGGACAATGCTGCACTCCCAACTCTATGGCAATATTTCGGGGAAGGCCCATTTCTCTTCCAGTAGGATAACTGCTCCATTCACACATCGAGGCTTGCACAGACGTGGTTTGACGAAATGGGTGTTCAAAAACTAGACTGGTCTTCTCAGAGCCCCGATCTAAATCTCATAGAACACCTTTGGGACGAATTAGAGCGCAAATTACGTATCCAGCCAAATCGACCATCTTCACTGCAAGCACTCACTTCAGTTGTGATGTACGCCTGGAAGGCAATTCCTATGGTCACCTATCAAAGATTAGTAGAAAGTCTTCCCAAACGTATGCAGGCTGTCATTCATGCAAAAGGGGGACCAACATCATATTAATATGTGCCCCAGGAAGCTCTAAATCCATACCACTGGGTGTCCGGATACTTTTGGCCAGATAGTGTATCTCAATATAAAAAGTTTTTCGTGATGCTGTAATAAATTTATTACGCAGTATCGCACCAATGCCAACGATCAAGATAACTCTCCAAGTTGGCAACCCCGATTTCGCATGTTTAGTTCGCGCTGAATTGGCAACCATGAGCTTCGGTTCAAACAATGTCATCAATACGGTAGCGATAGTACGTTATTGCAAGCTCTTGTGGAAATATATAGCAATGATTGCCTGAATTGGAATCTCTGAGTGAAAACAGAGACGTTATCTCATAAAAAGACTTATTAACAATCAGAGGAACTGAATACTTAACTTTTCAGGAATCTGCAAGAGCTGTAGGTTTATCAAAATCTGGGGATATTATCTGGACGATGGAGCTTCAGTGATGAATTTAATTAAAGAGGGGCACCAAGAATGAATTTTGC
Source organism: Trichonephila clavata (assembly GCA_019973975.1). Classification (NCBI taxonomy): domain Eukaryota; kingdom Metazoa; phylum Arthropoda; class Arachnida; order Araneae; family Nephilidae; genus Trichonephila; species Trichonephila clavata. Next base: position 99,064 of record BMAO01005376.1, read on the forward strand.
ATAAAAGAAACAGATGAATAGAACTACATTGTATTCATGAAATTACAGTTTTACAATTTCATTTATGAGTATGATCAGTTGTATAATTTGTACAATGGGGGCTGGTCCACCGTTAAGCGGACAGGAGATAACCGACAGCCTAGTTTATTTAATTACATTTTTTATCGTGTATTTATTTTATACTTTTAAATTTTCTAAAGCAGAAAACAATTGTCCTTACGTTAAGTTATAAGTTAAAGATGAAGGAAAATACTGCTTTTTTTTTACTTTCTTAGTAAATATCAAGTACGAAATGGCGTTTCTTTGAAAGTTTATTGTAATCTTGAAATTGTTGCAATAATATCTCACTAATTTGCATCTTAATTCATTGTGGACTTTTCAGTTGATGTATGATGTTCCTATTTTATTCAGGTATTGATATTAAACATTTACGACTATAACTATTATTATTCCAAATTTATTTAAATAAAAAAGCGATATTACAATTAATAATAGAATGTACAATAAAGTGTTTTAAATACAAAGCTTGGATTATGGTAGGAATATTTTACTCTAACAGAGTTTTTAATAGATTTATCCATATACGGTTAATGCAATGTACAATGGTAAAATATACGTTGCAAATTATTGAAAATATTTTGATAATAATAGTATTAACAAACTTAATAAAAGGAATAATCTCCAAAAATATAAAATAAAGACACTCCTAATTTATTGATAAAAATAATGAATTATTGAATAATTTTTAAAAAGTTACAAATCAAGCATACTAAATATTTCATTTGTATCCGTACACTAAAGAAAAAGCAATGATGATATTTTAAGTAATGGTTAATTTTTCGTTATAATCCTCCTCTGTATATTATTATAGATAGTAATAAATCCTTAGTGCATAGTTTCAATAAAAAAAGTTATTTCTTATAAAATTAATACGATTTTTTTTATCAATAATTTTATTATCTTTTTTAAACTTTCTATCTTTAAAATCATTATTTTTTTACAATTTTTATGAATAAATCTTATAAAACAATATTAAATTTGTTAATATTTTACTAGATCCTAGTTAAAAATATTATGGATAAAATAACTTTCGCGAATTATATTTTATATTTAAATAAATGATTAAAATTAATGATTTAGTGAGCTTATATCAAGCATATGAAATATTTCATTTTAGTTCTTAACAATGAAGAAAAAGCTGTGATTGATGATATTTTAAGTAATAATTATTTTTCTTGATAATCATCCTTTAAAATTATTAAAGATATTAATAAATTCTTAGTTATTAACTTAATACAAAAAGTCATTTCTTATAAAATTAACACTGCACTCTTTTTTCCTATTTTATGGTTGATTTTAGTATTTTATTACTTTCCATTTTCAAAACTAATATTGCACGATTTTTATGGATAAATCTTGGAACAATATTAATTTTACTAATATTTTATAAGACATTTTTTCCCTTTCCAGTTAAAAATAATATTAATAAAAAAATGTCTATGTAACGAAAAATGTTAGGTAATATTTAATTACAATTTATTTCTTTTTCCCAAAGTACGAAGGTGAATTTTTAATATTCTTAGGTAATGCGATTTATATAAATTTATTTTAGTTTTTTCTAACTTATAACATTATTCCTAAGTAAATTACTTTTTGATAATTTAAATTTAAATTTTTGTGAATTAATTTTAGTATGGATTAAATTTACTTTTAACTTCATTTCAAGCTTCATTTTAACATTATTCACATTATTTTGTTTTCTAAATTTTATTTCATTTCAATAATATAGGTAAATAAAGAAGACGGTTTTGGTGCCCTGAAACTTTGTTTAACCCAACAAAAATAACCCTAAGCCCAAGAGTTTGCAAATGTATTACTGTGATCATTTTTACTTCTGTGACCAATGTGACGAGTCAGAAATACTTCACAAGCACAAATAATCCATCTCTGAGCTAATATAGTTTATTTTATGTACTTAGCCATTCTTTTAACGACAAAATCATACACCGTTCTATATAATGCCCATATATACAAACGCACTGGTGCACACCAGATCTCAAGTAGACTAGTGAGTCACTCTCCTGTAGGAAATGTACAAAATAACAATTTCCTTGAAAATATTTGGTAGAAATATAGTTATTTAAATGCTGTTTAAAATAAATTTAGAGAGCTAAATGTAACATACAGTAGAACGTCGTTTATCCGAATCAATTGGGACTGGACACCGTTCGTATACACGATTGTTCGGATAACCGAAAACCGAATGCGATCCATACAGTTTATGAAACCGGACACTATACGAATATTGAAAATCATCCCATGCGGGAAACGTACTTGAAGAAAAAGCAAAATAGGTGCCAAATGTCGCATTTTTACCTTTATTGTGGAAAATAATCACGTATTTTTAGTTGTACCATTGTACACCTTCGTTTTTTCAATGCAAGGTCTCTGATTCTCTTAAGCAGCAATAGTTGAGTAGGACAGCACTCTGACTGTTGTTAGTACCACTCTGTCTCTAACGCTGAAAATGCGTCAGCATTTGATGGACCCTTGCTACTTTCGTTGTTGTTGTCCTCGTCTTCATCAGTTTCATCGTCGGCAGGGTCAAATTTTTCATGCACGTCATCATTTAGCATTTGAAATCCACAGTCTTTTGCATCGCATGCCATTTAGGTTTCTACATCAACAATACTCAACAAAAGTGTGTGTATACACCCCTTCACCTGGAAACAAACTGAACTAATATTCCGCGCATATGTTTACCAAATCACACAACTGAAATTCCCCAAATATCCCTCACCTTGGGTTTTCCTGTCTTTTTTGGCCTCACGTGAAACAACTGTAAAGCATTGCACTGTTCGAAAACGTATCCGAACTTTGGTTGGATATTTGACACTCCGGATAATCAATGTTCGGATAAACGACGTTCTACTGTAAATATAAATATGACCGTGCAAAATTAACAATAATTCATTTAGTATTTTTGTGGGAGGTAGGGTGCGCGCTCTAGTTTCTTATTACATCTGTATATTGACACATTTAATGTGAAATATGTTCAAAAGATTTGATCACAGAAACAAATACCTATATATATATATATATATATATATACACTGCTGGCCACTGTAAATGCAACACCAAGAAAGACAAGAGATAGCACAACAAAATTTATTTTGTAGGTAACATGTAGAGCAAATATCAAATGATTAAATTTATAGACTTCTGTGTAGTGTGGTTCCTACCAGAATCAGTAGCCAGAGTAGCCGCCATTGTTGGAGATCACCGCTGCCACACGCCTCGGCATTGATTCAAAGAGACTTTGGATGTGTTCTTCTTGGGGAACAGCAGACCAAGCAGCTTCCACACGTTGCCAAAGTTGATCTGGTGTGGCAGCTGGGGGTGTAATCTGGGTCAATCGTTGAGTAACCATGGATCACATGGTAAAAGATCCGGAGAGCGAGCCGGCCAGGGAAGCAATTCAATCTGGTGATTGATGAACAACCTTTGGACAATGCGTGCCACGTGTGGTCGCGCATTATCCTGTTGAAATATGGCTATGGCCAAGTCATGAAGGTAAGGAAGGACAACTGGCTCCAACACCTCGGAGATGTAGCGCTGGCTGATTAAAGTACCGGCAATGCGTACTAGAGAAGTGCGAGAGTGATATCCAATACCGCCCCATACCATAATACCCGGTGCAGGACCAGTGTGGTGGTGCATAATGCAGCTGTTCAGCATCCTCTCTCCACGGTGTCTCCAGACTTGAATCCGACCATCGTTGTGTTGCAGACAGATACGTGGCTCGTCAGTAAAGACAACTTCATTCCATTCTGACACCCACATCCTTCTTTCATCTGACCATTGGCGGCGGAGACGTCTGTGGTTCTGCGTCAAGGGTAGACCAAGCAATGGACGTCTTGCGGACAGACCACTCTACTGTAAACGGCGTCGAATGGTGCGCGCAGACATTGAATGGTGCGTTACAGACTCAATGTGCTGTGCTATGGTTCGTGATGTGAGTGAGCGATCCGTCAATGCCATGCGCACAATTAGCCTGTCCTCACGTGAAGTCGTGCACTGAGGTAGATGCGATCGACCACGTCGGTCCGTCGTACCCTCCTGCATCCAACGATCACATATCCGCATTACAGTTGTTTGGTTTCGTCCAACACGGCTACTGATTTCCCTGAAATATAATCCACATTCTCGGTAGGCACTATCCTTCCTCTGTCGAACTCGGATACTTGATCAAAAGCTGATCGCTGTTTTCTACGAGACATAACTGATCGTTTTTTGAAAAAACCACAAGAAAAACACAATTGCCGAACTTGAAATCGTCGAAATCTCCAAGCCTTAAATTGCGCTTTGAGGGGGAGCCACAGGCGTGTGTGATGTGTGTCTGCGCTGAAATTCTAATCATTTGCATATCTCACCTCCGCTAATGCATGTTGTAAATTTAATGTTACTTGCGTGCTTTCTTCAGGGGGTTGCATTTACGGTGGCCAGCAGTATAAATATATATATATATATATATCAGAATTCGCTTACAATTTCAACAGAATCGCTGAAACCAGAAATAGTACTGATTAAGCAATAACTATTGTCGTCATATAAAACTTATCACACATTTAGGTTATTACATTCATTGTACATCTCTGTCAATTGTGCTACTGAAAAGAAAAAATGAAGATTCCTCCGAATAGAATCAAAACAAAATTCTGAGAGAACTCTGAAATGGCGTCTAGATACGGCAATATTAAAAAAAAGATGAGCATTGATGTTATGTTCCTTCTATTTCAACAAGATAAAAAAAACTTTCTATCGTCTCTAATTCATATCGATTGGACGTTACTGGTTTTTTCCTCCTCTGATTAATGATTCCTGATTCCACTGTCGCTGCCTTTGCGTCATTAACTTTATGAGAATTGACTTCTCGTGCAATTACATTGACTGCTGCTAAGGGTAATCCTTTACTCGATTTGGATTCAGTTCGAGGTTAGACGTCAATCTTTGGTTTTATTTAATTTCACTCGGGGGAATGCTGGGAAGACACTGATTTGGGGCAGCGTCTGATCGGGTTTTGTCCGATTCTAGCTTTAATTTGCTGAGAATTTCTATATTATTCGTTAAGGTGACAAACTATGTCCGGAACCGTGATTTTGTAAAAGAATTTAAATTAATTTTTTTATATTTAAAGTCTCTTAAATTAAACGCACATATATTTTGTTAATAATATTTCTATAAAAAATTATTAAAATGGAAGTTTTTGGCAAAAAATTAAAAAGGAATGACAAAATTTCAAAACGTTCTCCCTTTATAAAAAATGCTTCTTTAATATTCCCTCAGTCCCAAATTAATTCCTATATTTAGACACATTTGTACTATTATTGATAATGATGGTTTTATGATTTTGCTCAAACATTTTCAACAGTTTTAAGGCAGCTATGCTATCAATCACCAACATTTACTTACCAAGCTTTCTCTCTACCCACTTAAACCAGTACCAAATCATTTTTTAAAAAACCAAGGTTCGCACACTCTTTAGCCAAGCCCCATTTTATAAGGATGCTTTCACCAATAATCGCATAAGACCATCGTCTTGCTAATGAATCTTGAATTCATTAGAAAGAAAAGGATTTTTCTGGTATACTGGTGGTTGAGCCCTTACAAAATAGGGGCTGGCTTAAAAGCGTGCGAAGCCAGAAAACTTGTTTCGATAAATTTGTCGCGAAATAAATTCGACATTTGTGGAAAGTAAAAAATGAGGATGAAAGTACCTTCTTCTTTTTCAATGGTTCAATAGCCCTGGGTGGGCCTAACCTTCTTCAGACATCTCTACTGTTGGCAACTGTTTTCCAGTTTTTAACCTTTGGAATATTAAGATCTTTTTCGATACAATCAATCTATCTTAGCAGGAGGTCTGCCCCGAGGTCTATTTCCCATGGGATTTGCAGAAAGATCTTCTTTCAGCAACGATGAAAAAATCAATTAAAATTGTTTTATTTGCTATTAAAGTTACCATAGTGTGGTAACTTTAATAGCAAATAAAACAGTTTTAATTGATAGTTTAAGGAATTTTTTCACATAATGTAGCTTCTGGATTTCATGCCAGGTTTCAGGGAAGAAGATTTTGGTGAATAAGTTTTTCCTTTTTGTGATAGGTTATTTGGTACGAGTTGCCTCCACCTGACATAACATTTTCCATACATGTTAATAAAGTTAAAAATACATTGTCAAGCTTTTCTACTTCTATATTTTGAAAAGTGACTTCAACTGTAATCAATTAAGTTGACAATATTCTTTGTGAACCTTTATTTTTGTAACAACTGTATTGCGTTACAGAATCCGAGATCAAATATATTTAAATCCGGACTATTTGGAGGTTGACATAGTGGCTGCAAATTTCATCTATCTTTTAAACTATCTTCTAAGATACTGGGCGCTGGAATCATGCACTGCAAAACTAGAATTGATACCAATATGAAGCCATTTGGGAGGGGGATCAAAATGTAGCAACTAATTTGGGACGGAACGAATAATACAAAGGGTGATTAATAAAGAAGTATACAGTTTCAATGCAATATAAATCAAGAACAGTGTAAAATATTATATGTTACCTGTAATAGAATTGAATGGGGTTATTTGAAGTTTTGTTACAGACAATCATATACGTTCTGTATAAGAACGCTTAGTCACACGAGGCGCATCGAGCCGTTAATCCATATCCTTCCAAACACGTATTAAGGTAACTGAATCTTGTTCGTCAACAGCTGCTGGGATACGCTATTTCAGCTCCACTAGATCATCAGGAAGGGGAGGGAGGAATACATTGTCTTTTACGCCATTGGGTAAGCGGTGTTGTAGACTACGGTTTGTCCAATCCATTGGTGAGGGAGACATCCATCGAAGTAATTTCGCACATTGGCTGACCATTGTAGTGGTACACCATCCAATTAGAGAATGAATTTGTCAATGTCATCCTGCAAATGTACCATCAACCAAAGAGTTTACATATCCAAAAAAAGAGGCTTTCGTGAGGGTTTGCTAAATTCAAGAGCACAAAAAGGCTTTACCACTGCAGACGTCACCATTTCGAAAGACTAGTCACAAGACACACACATGTTAATGTCTACGTTACTTCTGTCAGGGGTGAAACTCCTGACAGAAGTACCATACGGTTCGCTAAGGTGGAGTGTGTCTTTGACTGTGTTACACAGCATCAGAAAAGTGTATACTTCTTTATAAATCACCCTGTATTGTGCATATATATATATATATATATATATATATATATATATATATATATATATATATATATATATATATATATATATATATATATATAACTAAAACTTCGTTACAGACCCTATATATATATAAACTAGGATTTTTAAAATATATAATTTAGAAGTGGAATCATTAAAATTTTAATATATCAGAGCAGAAAAATTTTAATCAAAAACACCGGCTATTATTTTATGTGATAGTAACTATGAAAATAATTTAAATTCTTCAAAAATCCTAGGTCAGACCCTGCAGGGAAGTCTTAACTACAAATATCGTCAAAATATTATTATTATAGAAGTATTTTCTTATAAAAGGAGAGAGTTTTGAAAATATGTCATATTTTCTTCACTTTTTACAAAAAATTGTATTAAAATTCTTTTACCATTGCACAATAATATTCTCTTAAAATAATTTTATATCTATATTCTAATTCAACTGACACTGAATATTAAAAAAATTATTCATTTGCAAGCTTTTTCAAAATCACGGTTCCGAACGTAGTCAGACACCTTAAATGTGGTTTTTAATTGGTTTAAAATTTATAACATGACCCCGCCCCCGAGCCGTCACATAAAGCCGCATATTTTTTGAAGTGAAAACTTCTTTAGCGGCGTTGGGCACTTTTTGGTAGGGGAAAATCTTATGAGTTCGCGTCACCGACATGCTCTGACTGGCGCACACGCAGTGTGCTGTTCGCCTTAGACAGTTTTTGGATGGGTGAAATCTCGTGCGTTCGCGTCACCGACATGCTTATAGCAGTATATCTGTAGCTGTGTATATCTTATAAGTGAAATTGAATGGATTTAGTGAAAAGTTCAATGTGTATATACTGTGCATTGCTCGTTGCGATTCCGAGAATGGGCAATACATGTTTATGTGGTTGCCGTTTATATTTCGCCTGGAAAATCTATGAGACAGATACAACAATTTTTATTCGAAAATTGGATGATTTATACAAAAAAAGATTCTGAAATACTCGAAAAATGATTTTGCAAAAAAAATATGATAATGTATCGATGATTTTAAGCGGACACTTCAATATTAACTTTGCAGATGATAAAAATCTACCACTTATTAAATTTCTAAATAAAACACTTAATTAAATATGTTCAATGATCTAAAACTCAGTACTACAAAATATAAAACGAAAATTGATGCGGTTTTTACACGATACTTAGATAAATTTGAATCAAACATTTTCCTTTCTTACTTTAGTTACCACAAGCCTATTGTATCCTTTTTAGAACAAAATGAAATAATTAAAAGTACAAAAAGTCTAAGTATATTATTGAAATTAATGATGCAAACAATTAAAATAATGTCAAAAATCAAGTACATTGATATTTAAGTAAATACAAATACTATCCATAAATAATATTAATTGTGATTTCAATTGAATTGTATTCATATTTTGTCATGATCTTGTACAGCCTGTAATATATTTGAATAATAAAAACCATATAAACATGTATTTAATTGTTGCTTGGAGTGTCAATAGATGTGAAAACCAGATTGATGTTGATCATTTTAATTCAAACATTATGAAATTTCAAATTTTAATACTAAAAGTTCCAAGTTTTCACTTCTATCGGCAGTCTCTATAACTGCCAACATTTCTTTTTTACATACAAATATGTCTAACAATATAATTCATGCTGTAAGTTTTCCTAGAAAATATACAAAAAGATAAAAATGAGTTGCATTTCCTAATTTAATGCATTGGAGAGGAAATATTTAAGTTGAGAATACCATTACTTCTTGCAGAGGAATTTCAACAGAAAACCATTCCAGTTCTCCGAGGATTTAATTTGAATTACTGTATAATTTAGACGCGGATAAAATCTAAGTTCTCTAATTATTCAGCAGTAATTTGCTTACCTTACCTTTTTCTGTAAATTAATTAAATTACCTAATTTAAACTGAGATTTCCATTAAGCCTTTATGCAGATTTTGCTTTGAGTACACCGATTTAGACATAGGATAATATGTAGCTAACGAAATTGCAAATATATTACATATCTTCGACTTTGTTCTGTTGAGTTATTCTGTTTTCTTCAAACTGAGGCTTAATTTTGTCTTGTTGCTTGAAAGTGTGAGAAAATTCAAGATACATGTATAACAGTAATGTTTGAATTTTGCAGTGCAAGTTCCTGTTATCTTAAAGTTTTATCATGTTTATAATTGAAATATTTTACAGTAAATAAAAATGGAAATTATTTAAGTAATTTGCCCCGTTTAAACATATCTTTTATAAATTAGAATACTGATATTTCATAAGCATAAAGCCTATACAAATAACACTTTATCCGTAAATACGTAAAGGGATTGCAAAGTTTCAGTTAAAGCTAGGAAATAACCAAAATACATGTGGAAAACGTTTTCTGTATGTTAATTGAGCCTTATGTTCATAATATTATAAATTCCCGCGATTAGTTTTGATTTGTTAGGTATCTGATACCAACAACAACAACCGTAGATTGCAGTAACCCGCAGTATGGAGAAGATAATCTTATACACAGAAGTGCCACTGAATTAGAGATACCTACTTAGTAACGAGTTGGGCCTCCTCTGTACTTGATAACGGCTGCTACATGACGAGGAATAGATTCAACATGTTTCTGGAAACGTTACACAGAATTAACTTGGCAAATATTGGCTAAATCTGTCCATAGTTCAATAAGGTTTGTTGGTACTGTATGATGGCCTTGTTCCAAAACATTCCAAAGATGCTCAAAAGGAATTGTCTGGGCTTCTAAGTGGCCAATTTATAACTTAAAAGTCAGAGGAATACTCATCCAACCAGCCAGTAGCCAACCGAGACTTGTGAGAGGTACAATTATCTTGCTGGAAAATTCCACTACCGTGCGGATAACAGAACAGCATAAACGGATGGCGGGGATCACCCAGCAACTCTATGTACTGAATTTCATTGAGGGAGGTTGGTACACATACCAAAGATCCCAAATAGTGCCACGAGAAAAAATCCCAGACCATGATTGAGCCACCAGACCCTTGTAAAGTTCCAACCTGGCAAGCAGGATCCATGGCTTCATGAGCCGGACGCCATGTTTAAGTTTGCCCGATCGCTAGTTTTTTTGTCACTATCCATGTATACTTGGTATATATATTTGAGAGGGGTGTGTGCATGTGCGAGTACGTGTGTGTGGGAATGGAGTGAAGGGTGTGGGGTGAATGTGCTTGTAAGTGTAGGGGGCAGGGGAAGGATGTGTGTGTGTGTGATATATATATTAAAATATGTATATAAGAGATTAAAATCAAAGTGGCTACATTTGCTTAATGTGATCGTGCAACAGTGAAACAAACCATACATTCAAGGCAATGCCATTAATGTTTCTTCTTGCAAAATAAAAATGGATGCTGCTTACCAGTTCGAAGGCTGTCCATGTCTTCTTACCGAAATTTCCGCTTTCGAATTTTAGCCGAAAATTCTCATGAATCTAGGAATACAGATGAGTCTCATCGATTTTCATGAATTAGAGAAATAAAACTTCTTTCAAACTTTCATGTCGCGATTTATTAAGTGTCAAACAACTAAATGAAAGCAAAATAAAACATTCTGAAGTAACTCGATTTTTAATTAATAAATTATTCGTTAATTTCATATTAATTACTTTCAAGATATACTTCATTTTAAATATTATGAGCACACATTCCTAGCTATTTTAGCTAGAGTAACCGAGAATAACAATAGAATATAAAGGTGAATCTAAAATATTCAAAGACCACTATTTATTGAAGGATGTACATTCAAACTACATGTTTATTTAACTACAGAAAAGCATAATCCGTCAATATTTCAGAGTAGCTTCTATCAAGAATCAGTATTCGGTCTCTTTATATGTTCAATATTTTCCTAGAATGGAAAAACGCATTTGAAGTTATTGTATAGTATGTATAGAAAGATAAATAGCAAAGGGATTTTCATTCAGATGTTTGATTTAAAGAGTTTTTATGAGTACTTTACCGTTAACGCGGTACTATTTGTGGCCAAATATTCATGATGATGATGATGTATCCCTGAATCGTAGTCATCAAACTATTAGGACAGTGATTGCAAATGGTGACAAGAAATATATTCTTTAATTTCGAGGCATAAACTTCCAGAAAACTTTGCGGTAAAACAGCACATATCATCCAACTTTGTTTTTCTTCCTTGTATATGGATCTTCATCAACTTTTGCTATTTTGTTCATTTCATCGATTTCAACATTTTGAAAGAGATAAAAAAAATTGGTTCATATATCTTTTGTGTAGTTTTTCCAAACTCTGTAAAGTAGTACTGTTCTAGATGTGAAAATCTAATTCGACATTCCAATTAAAATTAATTTGTAATGATTTAGAAAAAAACATATCTATATAAATTATTCTGTATAAATTATATCTGTGTAAATGAAAAAACCTGGAGAATGAAGGTGAATGAGGTCATTGTGGAGGAAACTTCAGAAGAAGGCACTGGCCAACGAGGGGCTGTCTTACCAGATATGAAGATGATGATAAAGTATTCCTTTATCTTAAAATAATTTAATGGTGACTTCATCCTTTGATAATTATCAAATTGCGCAAGTTTTTACACTAACCAGTTTATTCGCAAAACCTTTCTACGAAAAAATGGAAAACGAAAAGTAAAAATCAGGAATCAGTATTCTTTAACACCATGTCGCCTTCTTTAGAGCATTTGTGTTTATTTTAAATTGGAGCTGGGCTAATGAAAGATACTGCTTTTAAAAATAATCTTAAGTTTTAATAAACACTCTTGTAAATAGCAACAGCGTGCTTAAATCTATAACTAAGAAATAATCATTTTGGAAAAATTTTTAAAGGCTCCTGAGGTTTTTCTTTAAAGGATTCATGTTTCTTTTTCACAAATTTTGCGCACTTCTAGGAGTACGCATATTCAAATTTAAGGTCAATGTACCGGCCGATAAATTCATTTCAATTCTACCCCCAAAAGATTCATTTATTTACATCATATTTTAACATCATCTGAGCTACAGGCGTAAGATCTTCTAATTTTGTGCACATTCCACATCTCCAATATTCTTGTATATAATTCTGGTAAAGTAGATTTACGAAAACAAAATCACCAACATAATTTTACATGATATATACATAAGGTACTTATATATTACTAGCTGGTATACCCGTTCTTCGCACCGGTGAATTGAAAAATTAAACAATACAGATTGTGAAAGATAAAGAAGTTTTTAATGAGTTACTTTTACGTGAATTGCAAATTAAACAAAAAAAAGCTTTTTTGCATGTCTCAGCTGAACAAAAAAAAACATATTTGTTGAATTTTAAGTCTGTAGATCTAATAGCTGATAAAAAGGATTTTTTTTATTTATAAAGCCCCGTAACACTCTTATGGGTCGATTTTTAAAAACACCTTCCTAAGCTGATCTCTGCTCAGCAAAATAACACATTGTTACAAATTTTGTGTAATGAACGCTTAAAATAGTGTAAATAATTTGTATCTGGACGTGTAATACGTAAATATTACTTTGTGTTATATTTATTTTATGTTAAAATTGTAATATTCGCAAGCAACGCCGTTCCTTACATTATAATGGCGATTAGATGGAAACATAGCAAAACGTTGGCGATAGAGCCCAGTTGACATCCTTTTTGGCGACTATGTTGGCAACTTGGCGATTGATTGAACGTTGAGTTGTTGATAAGTTTATATACTGTAGCGCCACTTAGTGGGAACTGCAACAAAAAGGATAGCACAAAAACCTTCCTCATAAAAAAATACATATACATGAAAATTTTCATTGTCATCGGTTGAACGGTGTTGGAGTGAAGAGAGGTCATATATATAAACATCCATTTATATATATATAGATAGATAGATAGATACCATCGACTAATTTTTTTCAAATCAAAAGACGTTGCCAAATGTCATGAATTACAGCCAAGAGCGGAAATCATTCCAGTACAGATTCGAACAAAGTAATGATAACGATGCAGGCACCCCCACAAGCCCCGCATTGCGGGGTCCCAGGAACTTTAGGGGGCCCGCAAAGTACGTATTTGGGCTTGGGGCCCAAAACCTGAGTTTGCAGGGAGTCCTGATATTCTCCGTTACGCCACTGTAACTCTGACAGTATCTGGCGACATTGTTTGAATTAGCGATGTCTTTTCATTTGGCGAAATTGAGCGACGGTATATAATACGTATGCACTAAATTTAGTTAGTGCGTGTAATGGATTTAAAATCTTCCGAAATGTATTAAACATATTTCAATTCATTTATGAAACCAATCGTCAGTGATCTTTTGTGTATAAAAAGGATCAAGTGTCTCATTCTTTGAGTAGAATTATCTTGTAAAAGATATTTAAGCGTAAAATTACTTTTTAGATCCTTACACAAACTTCATTGTATGAGAATTGACGTATATTCCTTCTACATTCTATTACATGTATCTCATGAATATATTATAGGCTCTGTAAATATCGTGACGCAAATACTAAAGCTACGTGCTCACACACACTGATTTAGCTTGAAAACTTCCTAGTCCTCTCCAAACTTCAAATTAATTAAAACTTTCCAATATAGTTAAACAAGAGGCTTCATTTATTAAGGATAATCTAATATTCCCGGTTTATTTATAGGCCTTCTCAAAGAATCAGAGCCGCTTCTTCGAAACGAACAATGTTGTGAACTCTCTGCTAATGCTATGAGACGTCTAGCTGTAGAATAGGGCTTAAACAAGCTGATTCGAGTAATTAGAGGCCCCATTTTGGAAGCTAAGTCGGCATTAGTGTATGTTAAGCTGACATCTATCAAGGCAGGAGCTGAAGTACTTCCTTCGAAATGTGCTTCGCAGTCAGAAAAGCTTAGAATGGCTTTCTCAGTTGCAGTTTTCCTTTCATGGGGAGTAAAGTATAATGGATGTAGAAAGGAAAATGTCTTCGCAGATTATAATGAATGTGACGGAACAAGACAATGATGAAGGCATTGTTTTTCTTTTTTTAAAGTCGCAAATAAGAAGGGGGTATTTATTTATTAATGAATATAATTTAGCTTACCCTTACAATTTAGAACTTTTGTTAGTGAACAAAGATGCACTGATTTTAAACCAGTGTGGAGGATTACATTGTTTTATAAGTTTATCATTCATTTATTATTAGAACACATCCTGCAAATTTGGATTTGAATGATTACATCGAATTTTAATCTGGTAAACAAAACAAAATATATTCAGATTGGTTCAATATATATATAGAACACAATTAATGTAAGTTTTCTATGGGAAGATGTCATTTTAACTAATTTTGTTACACAAGAAACTTTTAGTATGGGAAAAGCTATTTATTAACATACCTGATTTTTTAACATTCCAAAACTATAACTAAAACTAAAAAAAGAATTTTTTTTTTTTTTTTTTTTTTTTTTTTTGTTAATTTAAGGTGACTACGTTTTTTTAAATAAATTTATTTGCAAAACTCCTCATGCTCCACATTGCATAACATGAGGCTTACAGACAAAAGTGGTAACAACATTACAAAACAATAATAATAACAACAACAACAACAAAAAACATAATTAAGAAGAAAAAACATAATAAGGGGGGGCACAAAAGGGGGGGCATAAAGAACCAAAACTAAAATAAAGGAAGGGAGGAAATACACAAATATAAAGAAAGGAAAGTATCTGTAAAATTTTAAAAATCTATACTGTAAACAAATTTTCTCAAGACATTAAGGCTTTCAGAACAATTGACTAACAAAGAAAAAATGGGTGGCCAGGAAATACCTAAGCATTTTAACTCCTTTTTAAAATTTTCTCTTTTACAACAATATACATTACAATACAACAAGACATGTTCCGCGGTTTCAGCGTCCAGACCACAAGAACAAATATCATTATCAATTAAGTTAAACCTAAATAAATAGCTCTTAATTACTACGTTTGGAATCGGAATTTTGAAATTATGTATAAACCTATTCTTTTTTTTTATATTTAGAGTCAGTTGATTTAGAAAACACATATAAAATTGTTTTAAGTATACCATTACATCAAAAAATTTATTTCAATGCAATTTTCTAGCAAAAATTGAAGAAATAATGATATATTTTCAAAACTTTCCCCTTTTATGAAAAATACGTTTATAATAATACTATTTTGCCAGTATGTAGCTAAG
The DNA here is from genome assembly GCA_019973975.1 of Trichonephila clavata. Classification (NCBI taxonomy): domain Eukaryota; kingdom Metazoa; phylum Arthropoda; class Arachnida; order Araneae; family Nephilidae; genus Trichonephila; species Trichonephila clavata. Next base: position 114,518 of record BMAO01005376.1, read on the forward strand.
ACTTCAGTGCTGAATTTGATCTTAGGTGTCAAATTATATAATTTGAGAGTGGATTTATTCATATTTTATAATGTCAGAGTAGAGGAATTATAGCAAAGAAGCCCCCGTTATCATTTCAATTGATCTTAATTTTGAAGATAATGTAAATTTTTCAAAATTTCTAGTTCAAAATCTGTACTGGCAAAATATTATTATTATTAACAAGTACTTTTAAAAAAAAATTAAACCTAATTCCTACTTAGGTCAACAAAGAAAAATTTTTTTGTTTCTTTTTATTAAATAATTACAATTATTATAAAAAGTATATACATATGACAGAATCACAATATTAGATGGTAAAACACCTTTAAGTTAACATTAAAAATTTTTAACCACATTAAATTTCTAATTACATTTTTTTTATAAAAGTTGAATATATAATAGGTAAGAATTTATCTTAAGACCAGGGTGTAAAAGGAATGCTGACGTTTAACTAGCATATAATTTTTTTTATTTAGGTTAAGTTAAATCTTCATCAAAAATTTAACAAAAGCGGTTTCATCCAATGGTGCTGCCATCTAGAGGAATAATATCGACTAAAATATATATCTTAAACTAAAATTAATTAATTAAATTTAGTTAATGAATTAATATTTGAAAAAAATTTGTTAACATCGACTGCCATCCACAAGGAGTTTTAAAAAAGGCCTTTGAACTTGAGTGTATGAACAAAAAGTATTTTTTAACGACTGAAAATTTGAACAAGGTATCTTCTACACTATTAAAATTCGAAGGTAAACAAACGTATGTATGTATCTATCTATCTATCTATCTATGTGCGTCTATCTTCTCACGAACAGCACCACGCAGAAAGTCGCGGAAGGTACCAAAAGATCGGGAATTTTCCGGGGAAGCCGTATTGCCTATTTATATTCCGATATTGTAATTAGTTAAAAAGATATTAATTAAAAACCTTAAAACGCCGAATTATTTTACTCCTGCCGGTTGCTTACTTGGCGGATCTTCCCTTCCGTTTCGGCCGAGCGGTAATCTTACGTTTTCCACCATATTAAAATTGTCATCCGATTTTCGGTGTCGAAATTAGACAAAAGATAATTACAGAATCGGAAAGATCATTTATTTCGCCACAACACGGTGTAATTTTTTTTGTAAAATAACGATATTTTCTATTTTTTTCGAATTTTTTAAAATAGTGTTAAAACTGATGCATTTTTATGAAAATTATTTCTAAATCGTTGGGTATGAATTACTTTTCGTGTTATTAAATCGATATTCTACACTAATTAATTTCAAGCCTTTCTCTTTTAGAACCATTCATTTAAAAAATAAAATTCCCAAAACTTTTTTTTAAAGAATTTTTAAAAAGTAGTCTTAATTTTTACTTCACATTGAATAACTTCGTCATTTATGAAGATAATCTCACAAAATCTTTTTTCCGTGTGTACAGTAATATTATGCGTAACATATACGAAGATTGAAAAAATTGCTTCAAAATTACGGATTTTAAAAAAAGAAACTGTGATTTTCGTAAACTTATGTTTTTCTGAGAAATAAATTAAAAAGTAGTAATTTGTACATTTTTATTTCAAAGTACGTTATTTTTGCAAATAGTTGGTGATGTTTGAGAGCATTAACGTAAAAATTATGCCCTTAAAATGAAGGTAATGATTTTTAAAATACGCGATTTTACATTTAGCCAAACATTGGCGTCGAAAATTAGCTTTGCGCCAAAGACTTCAGACCTGTTTCGCCTTCGACCGCTCTAACTCAAGGGTTACACTAAAAAAATTCTGCCTTAAACAGGAGGAAATCAGTAACTTTGGCGAGTAAAAAAAAAAAATGCGAGTGAAAGATGTATTTTATCAACTATATATGTCAGATTAAGATGATAAAATGCATTCAATGCATTTCTGAGATTCATTTAAAATATTTATCAGTATCGAAATTTTTGTTCTCTTTCATAAAACTTATAGTTTACTTTAAAATAATGCGTAATTGCATGAAACTTTTTTCCCCCCGTGTCAAATATTTCATAAAATTCTCACAATTTTACTTCAAGAATTAAAATAGTAGTGAAATTTTGTAATTTGAAAAATTTATACTTTCTGTTCTTTTTTCAGCATACAACTATTTTTAAAAATGCTACAGTTTCGTTTCCGGGAAAAAACTAAAAAAATTTAATGTTTTTATCAGATAGTATTATTTTCTTTTTGAATGATTTTTTTCAGTGAATGTGTACTTATAACTAGGTTTTTTACATAGTGTTTTTCTTAGCAGTTACAAATGTTTAATCAAACATCCAAACGTTTCAAGAGCTATCTGTAGAATTTTTTTATTATTATTTACAGATAATGTGGATTTAAATTAATATATTTTTTAAAATCAAATGAATATTTCTATTATTTCCTTATTAAATTAATTATTTGTTAATAAAAGGTATATCGCCTATTATTTTGGATAAAAATGCGTTCTAGAGCCTGGAATAAATATTTGTCCTCAGTGCCAGCCTAGCGGTAGCTAGACCTTCTACTTCAGTTACACAGTATACCTAAGTAAATAAAGTGAGAATGATAGGTTCGCCTAAGCTAAAACTAGCTTCGGCGGTCAGGAGGTGGTGGGGGGAGGTGGAACATAGTTTCCGTAAACGGAAAACAGCTTTTGCGTTTCGTTCTTCAATCCGAAAAGGGGGTTTTCGTTTGCCTATTCCAGGGTTATTGGCGATGTGGACCTCGAAATTTTCAACCATGGTCAAGTGACGAGGACGACACCTGCGCTTTCACAAATCTCTAATAATTAGAACACCACACCAACGCAAGAACAAATTTCGAAAAAGGGAGTTTTAATGACATAGTTAAAGAAATCACTCACATCGCGCACATAAGAGCTATCGGCCTGAGGGAAACACGAAATTTCCATG
>BMAO01005377.1:0-42240 GCA_019973975.1 Trichonephila clavata
TATATATATATATACCTACTTTTAACGACTTATCGATTTTTCTTTGAGGAAAAATATCAATCAAACTGAACCAAGAAGTTTGAAATGTGCGTGACTTATATAAAAGACACAAATCTCACACAGACACTTTTCTCTAACATTACAGGAATGTTATTTGCAGGCAAAAGTGTCCTATTTTGTTCAAGTGATTTTAAATTATTATCCTTTGATGAACGACAAATAGCAAGTCGAACTTCTTCTTGCTTGTGTCTTTTTGACAGGGTGAAGTGTGTCTTAGAGTACACTTGGTGCTTCATATTTTTCTTGATGGAGTTCTTTAGGTAGCATTTGCAAATTTTCCTTTCAACTCAAACGTTTAATGGTTCATCGCTTTTCTCAAACTTACTTTCGCTTTCAAGATTAATATGCATCATTCCCTCTTGCTTGATCAGTTTCAACTTCCTTCAATAAATATCATAGGTGCCCATTTCTTTTTTTACAAATATATTCTGCTCATTTACATTTAAAAACCTTAATAAGTCGTTTGTTGTTGTTTCTTATGCCACCTGATCTCAACTGCGTCAGATTTAAGCCCACGAAATTCATCAAGGCAAGGGGCTAGATGCACGCCTGTCGTTGGCCGTGGCCTTGAGCACCATTCAGGTGACAGTACGATTTAGCTCGGTTCCACCCTAATTTTGAGGGAGAACACCCTGGGGAAGGGTCAGGGGCCACCCACTTCTCTTCCCCTTCCACCAACCTCACGAGAGGACTAGCGGCTATTTAAAGTACCCTCATTGCCGCAAAAGCACTATACATTACAAACATCCATGTCTTCTCCGGGATTCAAACCCAGGCACAGCAGTCAGCGTCGCTAACCACTATACCGGACGGGCGTACAACACAGCAATGAAAACCACTAAGTTGTTCACAGGGGGAGAATGTAGCTTGTTCATAGAAAATATTTGGGAAATAAAGTGGTCGTGCGGGAAACTCAATCACACCAAATATTTTAAGATTGTAAGTAAATGTTTGCCACTCCCGTAAAAGAGGGAGATATGTGACATATATACATTTTAGTTCCCATGAAGACTGTCATATAGAAGGATTGGTCAAAGCCATTGGTAACAAATAAACTATCTTCCCAGAATTAACGATTTCTTGAGCCTGGGGTGACTATGTGCCCTGCGCGCCGCTCCCGGGTTAAGCTTTCTTTTAAAACATATATTTTTTTAAATCAGAATAGGGAGCAGTGGAGTTACTTTTAAGAAATTAACTTTTACTCTGTATTATAGCCCCCCCCCCACTTTTTTCATAATTTAAATAGTTTTTCTAGTCGCAGAAAAGGCTAAGGATTAATTTTATTTACTTTAATAGTTAATTTTTTAGAGGTGTTTTCACAAAATTTTGGGGCAGTTATAAAAACACCAGCGGTGTACATTGAGAGCATCATTATCCTGTTAAAAAATGAAGTCATATTCAATATCAAATTTTGGACAGACAATTTAAAATTTCTCTTTAAAATATTTAACTAGAGCTCTTGATTCTCAATACCATCAAAAATTACCTAATTCTGTAGCTGATTTACGCCCCCATACAAGAACAATTCCACTTCCATGGTTCATTCATCCAACTAGATTCTTGTGACTAAGTTTCAGAAAATTCAAAATTGACAGGAAAGTGATTGGGATGACAGAAAATTCAACATTTTTGGTTCTGATGGGCATATAATAGTTTTAAAGGAAAAAATGAGGCATTTAATCCTGTGAATTTATGTGGAACAAGAGCTCCTCCAACTCCATACTTCAACACAAAGGTGTTCTTGCAGGGAGGGGGGTGTAAATAGGCTTCAGGATTAGGTAATTTGGTATTTTTTGATGGTATTGAGAATTATGAGCTCTATTTAAATATTTTAAAGAGAAATTTTAAATTATCCTCTCAAAATTTGGATATTTTAGACGACTTAATTTTTTAACAGGATAATGACACCAGGCGAACTGCTCTCAATGTACACCGCTGGTGTCTCTAAAACTGTACCCAAAATTTTGAAAACACCTCCTCAATCAATTTATTTAGCCCAGCAGAGCATATTTGGGAAGAACTAGATTTAATGTAAAAAGAAAACATGACATATAAACACATAATGGGAAGTAAAAACAATAATCACTGAAGCATGGAGGTAAATCGATGCAGAAATTACAAAAAACTGATTAAATCTATACCAAGACATTTAAAAGTTGTGGACACTAAAAGATATCCTACTAAGTTCTAAATTAAGAAAGAAATACAATATTTATATATATATATAAAGCTATGTTGAGATTTTTGTTAAGTGTACGAAGACTTTAGTGGCGTAATTTTTCAGTAGCTTTTTGATTATTAATTTTTAAAAATAATAGTTATACTATTTTTTTAAAAAATAATTATGTCATTCCGCCAACAGCAAGTTGCAGTTATAAAAAAATTACAATTCCAAAATATTAATTTTTATTAGTCGGAAACAATAAATCTTATATGAAATTGCAAGTGTACGAACACTTTTTGGGTCCATTGTATATACACAGAGATTAGATTTTGATTCATAACACAGATACAACTAAATAAAACATGTTCTAAAAATTTAAATTCAATATCTTAAAAATATTTTGTGTAGGGATCAGCATCTGGTTTTGTTAACTCCAATTCCAGTTTACTAATTATGCTATAAATTTGCTTCTAGATATCGTAGAAACAAAAATAGAGTGTTTTTGGAATCTTAAATGTATAGGCTTAAAATAAAAATACAAAAGTAATTTTGAAAATTTTCACCAAAACTGCGAATTTTGGGTAGTCACATATCTTAATGAAATTTACTTGATTCATAATAAGTCATATTGTTTGATTTTTTGGGCACTTTCTTATAAGCAAATAGTAATTTAAGTATTCCTTTGCAACATTGGAATAATTTTAGTTTTATTTTCATATTGAACTTTAAAATGGCTTGCATGTCTTGAAAAAGGCAAGCCTACAAAATAAATTTTTGTTTTCAATTATTAATCTTTTTAAGAGACTAATTTCTAGTAAATTTTAAAGAACTTTTATTTAGCTTATTGGTAAACTTATGGAAAATGTCTTAAAAGTTCTCATAAAGAAATTATTTAAAAGAGTCAACTATTTCAATACATTTATTTTATGAATCCTTTCACCCTCATTTTCGATTATTGAAAGAATCAAAATTAGAGTTAGTAAAATTGAACTTAATCTATTTCAAGAATACCTTTATTGTGACCAGAGTATTTTGTTTATTTGGATAAAATAAATGAAGTATATATATCAGATTCTTTGTATTTAACCCAATAAAAATATATTTTATACTTTTTCTCATTAAAGAAAGGTAGAGAAAAATTATATTCTTACCGTAAAATCTGGCATATCATGCATACCATCGTATAACACGCACTTATACTTTCAAGTAGCAATTTTTAATTTCTATGTTTATTTGCTGTATAATGTGCACCCCCTTTTTCATGAAGAAACCTGAGATGTATGTGAGCCATGCTCTTAAAGTTTGAAAGTCATTTATTCTAAGCTTAAGTAAAAAATAGTATACATCTAGAAGTGCAACCTTTTAAGTTCATAAGGAATGCCATTTCTTTTAAATGAACAACATTTCAATCTATGTAGAAATCCAATTTTTTCCCTATGCTCACGTTTTTTTAAAGCTTTCATTTTTATACCTGGCATGTAACATGCACACGTAAAATTCAATCTTATTTTTTGTGTTAAAAGTGTACATCATACGCCAGATTTTACAATGCATATTACCACAACAATGACAATGTTCAAGATAACTTGTCAAGTTGGTGACCCTGATTTTGCATGAGTCGTATGCGCCAGATTGACAACCATGTGTTTATTACATATAATTTCGCCAATATGGTTGCAATAATATGTAAGTACCAAAAATTAATACGGCTTGGGTACAAAAACTCCTATTTGCAGGTATGTTGTACACAAGTGGGAAAAACATAAGAAATCTTGGTACTTATGTATTATCGCAACCAACTGGCGACATATATGAAATGAAACACCTGTTTGCCAATTCAGCACATACAACTCACAGGAAATTGGAGGATACTTGCATATTATCGCCAATTCTAAATAACTCGCTGAGTTGGCCACCCTGATTTCCTATGTGTGGTACATGCTGAATTGGCATCCAGGGGGGGGGCTTAATTTCATATAATGTCACCAATAGGTTGCAATAAGACACAAGTACCAATCGGGGTTGCCAACTAGGTGAGTTATTATTAGATTTGACATTTGTTGTGATAATACTTAAGTGCTGAAATCAGTAGTCTGACACACATGAAGTCCCAAAAATTTAAAATATAGTTTTAAAAAACACGCTTTTATCGAACTAAAATCTCAATATAAGAATAAAATGATTAACGAGAAAATTAATGTCATTGTGGTAAAAGCGTGGGGGCCTTTGTACTACATTTTTACACTAACTCTGCATTTTGGAATAGAACTAGTAAGAAATTATAACAATATTGAGCACCCTACGCTTTTATACGCAGTTATTATTTTTCCGGTTTCAAATTCTTTATTTATTTCTGCTTATTTTCTTGGCATTTCTAAATACCTTGTGTTCTATATCTTTAAATCCTGGCACTCATATTTTTCTAATTTGTTTTCTATAAAAAATTACTTACATTTTTGCTTTTTAATGTAATTCCTTTTTTGCCAGGAATAAGCCATTCTTTTAAATTATTTTCATTTTGAGTTCGTAGTGGGAGACTGTCATCATTGATTGAAAACTATCGGATGGCAAAATTTTATTTTCAGCGATTTCAAAACCACATCTAAAAGATATTTAATGTGTAGTGTACTGGTAACAAATTAGTTCCTGTATATATATATTGTTCCAATGTGTGATATTTTTTGAACTGTTGTTTTTATCCTTCATGTGTAATATTTATAAAATTGTATTTTTTAAACCTTTTATCTTGTTTCTAAATTATGAATGCTTTATTTTTAATTTGCATTAATTTCATTTCTGCTTGTTAGCATTAATCTTCATTTTTAATATTTCCACTCATAATTTATTTTAAATTTTGCACATAGTTCATAATTTTTCTCTTTTTTTTATATGTATATATTTTATGGATAAAAATTAATCTATGAATTTCATACATTTTGCACTTTCTGCCAAAGACCATTGGTTTCACATTGTAGACTTTATCGTCATGTTCTAAATACTCATATGGGCGTAGCATAACACTACAATGTGTTATGCTAAATTTTGTAGATAGCCATTTAGAAAACTATATAATTATGAACAACATTTGTAAAAATTTTACTCTAATGAGGAAAATTTCAAAATTCCTCTCAGAACCAGCTATTTATAAATTCTTCAGTAAATAATTTAGATGACTCGCATATCCTAACATGTAATTTATTTGAAACAACACTGTTTGGAAGGCATTTTCACTCACATTTCATAACTCAAAGACATGATTTCATAAAAAAAAAATAAAAAAGCTGTTTATTTATGTACTTTTATACACTAGAACCTATATTTAAAATGATAATTCAATGTATATTATATTAAAACAGCTGTTCTGTACAAATAAGGATGGAGTTAACTATAATATAGATTAGATACTGTAAATAAAAACTCAATAAAAAAATAAGTTATTGAAGAAAACATGTTTCAAAAATCTCACTTATATTCTTGTTTATTTTTTAATGTATATATGTATGTGTACAATTTCCAGAATAAATATTTCAACAATATGATGTTGGTTTGTTTTATTTTTCTTGTTAACAGTGAATAATTGAAAAAAGGTATTGAAAATAAAATGCTGTACAGCAAGTAAAATTGCTAAATTATGATTCTATTAGTCCTTATGATGTTATTTTTTCTTCTGAATGGGTGCTGAAAACTTCTCTAAAAGCTCTTTCCAGTAGGTTAAAAACTAAATGTTTTGTTAATGCAAAAATGTACTGTTTTAGTTGTTTTTACATTCTTCTAAGGACTCAAATTTTTAAGTATTAATTTAAAAAAACATTAACTTAAAAACTATAATATTTGTTTTCTTTGGTGATAGGAAAGTGTAAAATCAGTTGATTTAACAAAAAACGAGCTTAATTTGTAATATAGCAATGCATTTTCTTTATTTCCATGTGGATAGATGTTTCTATTTAAACAAAACATTTGATATAAAGAGTACTTACACACCTGGGCCTAATGAGTGTTAGTTTAGTCAAAAGGTTTTTTTCTTCAGGTTACATAATATGTAAAAAAGCTATTTCTTTCTGGCATTGTTTTGAAATTTTTACTTAGAAAAATCTGTTATTTATCATAATGTTTCCTAGATATTTCTAATAACTTATTATTGAAGGGCTGAATTTTTTAAAATAAAAGTTAATTTTCTGCTTGTATATGATTTTAAGGAAACAATATAATGCTTCTAGAGAAACATAAATATAAATAATGAATCAAATTGCTTCTGGAACTAGTTCAAAATGCATACACCTTTGTTTAACTATTACATCGAATTTATTTTTGCAGTTTTCAAAGATTCATATTTGCGGTGTAAGTTCGAAGACATGCAGTTTGTGATCAAATAATAGTTGCATTTTTTTTTCGAAAAGTAATATTTTTGTTGATACTTGCGTATTGTCGCCACAGTATTGGCGACATTATGCAAAACGAAGTACATGGTTGCTAATTCAGCGCGTAGGACACATGCGAAATCTTTACTGCCAATTTGGCGAGTTATCTTTAACTTAGGCACTTTCGCGATAATACGCGAGTACCTTTTTGTTACACACATTAAATGTAAAATGAATTTTGATTTCGAAGTTAAGTGTAAAAATTTCATGAAATGAAAATAAAATAATACGTAAGATGAAGAAAGTGAAAATTAACAACTCAGGTATCACATTTTTAAATCCCTTAAGATTTGGGTTAATAAATATTTTTCTGTTAAAAATTCTTATTAGATACAACAGTACCGAAAATCAATGCTATACATACTCATTTTATTGTTTTAAACTCATATTTGATACATTAACAGATTCAAATATGAGTGCATTATATACTCATATCGATCTTTCATTCTCAAAAATGTGATCCCGTAACAGGTTCAAAAATGAGAATGTACTTGTGTCTCAATATGAGAATATGCGATTCTCAAATTTGAGTACGCGTGCATCGGAGCTATTTTGAGAATGTGAAGTACTCAAAAGTGGAGCTGTTTGCTCTCAGTTTTGAAAATCGTTTCTCGCAGTGTATGCAAACAGAAACTTTGTTTTTGTTTACAAACACTTTGTCCTTCGAATGTAGCTTGAAGGTGCCTGACATAAAAACACTAGATAGTATAAATGTTAAGTTTTTATTTGTTTAACCATGCTCTCCTTTATTGGTTGCATTTAATGTTTGAGTACATATGTATTATACGTTACGTTCGCATGCTTGCATTCAAAATTCTTGTGGTTACACCCGTCAGGCCCGCTTTTCCATTTAGGCACATGGCTAGGGTGCCAAAGATTTGTGGGCGCAAAAAAATGGAGGTCGAAAAAAAGAGAAAAGAATTGAAATTACAGCGAACGTACCACCATCTAACGAATCATGAGAGAAGCACTTCTGCCCTTAAAAGACTGAAATGAGATCTATTATGGAAAAAGAAATGCTTAATAGTTCTATGCTGCTATTTGGGTAGCCTAGTGGTTAGAGCATCGGACGCCAGACCGGAAGGCCTGGGTTTGATGCCCGATTTCACCAAATACCCTCCGAGTACACACGGAGTGCGTGCGCGTTAAATCAGTGGGTCCGAAAGTTATGTGGGCGGTCGTCGCAGCAACCGCGGGTGCAGGGGCTGGAGAATATTTCCCTCTCCTCCAGTTCCATGCCTAAATTGTGGAGGTGGAGATAGGTGGTGCCGCCGTCTATCGTGTATGAACCGAGCCAAATCTTACTGTCACCTGTACGGTGCTCAAAGCTAACGACAGTCGTGCACCTAGCTCCTTCCCACGATGAATAGCATGGACCTCGATTTGACACCGTCAGACAGGTGGCATTAGAAACAACATGCTGCTATTTACTCAAAATATTACAGTGGATATCGATTACAAAGATGTTATTAACGATTTTGTGCTATGATCAAAACTCGGAGAAAACCTTTGTTGTACAAGTACAATGACAGTGACTCAACGAAGAACAAGGATATTTAAAAGTAAAATGTAGTAAAACGATAAGCGAAGAAAAAGATGAGAATAAACAAGTGAAAACATTTCATACAATACCGTGCACTCTATATTATAATTGCTAACGATTAATTTACTGTACTAATTTATAGAAGGGGATCCGTGATGCTGTAAGGTAAGAAATGAACTAGAGTAGCAATAGCATACCACTATATGTACCCTTTCCTTTAAGCTGCCAGTTCAGGACACGGCGAATCCATATGTGGTGGATAAATGAAAGACTCTCCAAAGAGAAAAAACAAATAAATGAGTTTGAGTAAAGGGAAAATCCCTCCCAAACCAAAACTGGTAAGGTGAAAACTGAAGGGGGGGGGTGCTCTGGAAATTGGAGGGGGGCGTAACAATGTGCCTAGGGCGCCGGTGAGGTTAAAAACAGCCCTGACACCCGTATTAATGTGCCATCATTTCAAATGTGCTCAATTCATGACGGTCACATGATAAAGACAAACACGTGTTCTCCACTGAATTCAAAACGAACATCAAAATAATTGCATTTGTTGTTCTATTTGTAAAACTTTGATAAATTTCGTAATTGGGTAAAAATGTTCAAGTGTTCAAAAAGATTTTAAAATTTTAAATAAAAACTTTATTTTTTGCATGCATTTTTAAATAAAATGCATTTTGTATATCTATGTGCGTTATTATTGTTGAAAATTATGTTCTTTTTAAGAGAAAGTTTCTGCAAAGAGCATAAGTTGGCAACACAACAAAGCTCATGAACTGCTTAGCTGGAAACACATGGATGCAATTATCGTATGACTATGACGTCACACAAGTTTTTGAACTGATTGGTTGGAAACATGTGGTTGTCATTATTATGTGACTGTGACTTCATATGAATTTAGCTCATTTGAAGTGGCTCTTCTTGCGCGCTTACATTAACCTGTGATCTTGTAACTTTGATTTAAATGTTACATAGACAATTATATAATTATATATATTGCTGAACTTTCATTACTCTACTATAATTTTTTCTTAATTTTAGGATTGTTTTCCCCCATCAATGTATAATAATATATGTAGGTTCTATTGAGTTTCGTATTACAGGTTGTGTGTAAGCCAGATTTACATTTTTCGTACACCATTTATTTCAAACAGGTTAACTATTTTATCATTCGTAAAATACAGAATTTCATTCCATGTATGTGAAATAATTGTGCATGACGTGAAAAATAAACAATGCATTCTGTATTGACCGTACTGTAAACAAAAATACAACTTGGAAGTACATCATGTAAATATAGTAATAAATGAAACTCCACACTCACTCAAAAAAATTGTGATTGTAAATCGTTTAAATAGAGGAAAAGGCTTATGTGTATATATACGCAGATAGTTCTTTCAAATATTAACTTAGTTGTGAGTGTATTTTTAAAATAAATTATTTTCACAGGTGAAATGATTGACAACTCATCCGTAACATATGTGGAAAAAAATTTACAAAATGACTGCCATTGCGAAAAGTTTGAATGTGAATGCTGCGTTGATCTGGTGTATCAAGATATAGGTTTGAACAGTAAAGGTATGCACTCACACATTTTTGTAGTAACATAATATCTTGAGTAAGTATCTTAGGGTTACTAAAAATTTTGTGACAATTTTTGAATTACTTTTCATTAAAAATAATAATAATAATAAAATTTTAAAGAAATGCAGGGAAGAAAAGGACACTACATTGAATTTTGAGATTATCTTGGGAAAAAGTTCGGAACATTTGACCTTAGGGGGAATGGAATCAGCCAAGTTGCAGCTTTTTCAAAAATCTGCATCTTATTGGTTGTTACGCCCAACTTGGACATTTGAATCCTTCCTAGTGACAAAGCATTACGTATAGAAATGGCATTTTTGCTGTAAGGAGGAAATCCAAAGCATGTTAAATACAGAATAGCCTGAGAGAAAAAAAAATACATGAATTGCTATGCTATCGTATTGAAGTAGATGAAAAGGAAAAGTATGTTTACATTAAGTTACACAGTCTATACATGGGTCTATCTAGTATTGCTTGAAACATTAGTCCAGGGACATATTTCAGGATCCCGTTCTGTGTGACTGACTGTCGTTCATCATTATATGTTGGTAATGCCGTTGCTTGTATCAAGAGTCTGACCTTTCTGGTAAATTTTACCCTTTAAGTTTCCCTAGTAATTAAAATCACAATTAAATAGATCAGGTAGCTGTGGAAGTCAAATAATTTTCTAGACAATCACGTCTGGTGCGAAAACTGAGCATGCTGCTGCCAAAAAGGAAGCTGTGCATTTCCATCAGAGTTAGGCCAGTTTTACTCGAAAAAACTTTATGCCAGTCTTTTTTTTTGTCATTACGCCTCAAGTTTGTGAAGGGGAAGAAAATTCATTTCTTAAGCGCATACACAAAGTTGACTGGCAAGTAAAAGGATTCATTGGTGCAATGATTGAGTCGAATGAAAAGCTATTTCGCCGTTTTCAATACACAAGTAGCTGCGTGTGAAAAGTGTAGCTTCCACAGTATCTTTTTAGTTGAGTCAACTAATGAAGAGGAGAATGTGGTTTTCGAATGCTTGAGGGAGTGGCACAGCGACGTGAGCCAGTTGACCACGTGTGGAGGGACTGAGGCGACTTCTACCCATAACGAGCTCCCGAATGTTTGCTCCTTCTCTTTGGAGCGGCACAAATTGATTCGTATGAAGGGCCTTATGTCACAGCTTGTTGCCTCACATTCTTGCTTGTTGCTTCGTCAAGTCACTTACCCTTATCAGTTTCTCTTCTCCCTTCAGTGTGGTTCTAGTTCAGTGGCGTAACGTACACCCCCTCACCGCGAGGGACGCAGGGTTCTTATGGGTTCTCAACGATTCTCACGAGGGTTCTCAACGATTGTGTTTTTCTTGTGGTTTTTTTTCAAAAAACGATCAGTTATGTCTCGTAGAAAACAGCGATCAGCTTTTGATCAAGTATCCGAGTTCGATAGAGGAAGGATAGTGGCCTACCGAGATTGTGGATTATCTTTCAGAGAAATCGGTAGTCGTGTTGGACGAAACCAAACAACTGTAAGGCGGATATGTGACCGTTGGATGCAGGAGGGTACGACGGACCGACGTGGTCGATTGCATCCACCTCAGTGCACCACTTCACGTGAGGACAGGCAAATTGTGCGCATGGCAGTGACGGATCGCTCATTCGCATCAGGAACCATAGCACAGCACATTGAGTCTGTAACGCATCATTCAGTGTCTGCGCGTACCATTCGAGGCCGTTTACAGCAGAATGGTCTGTCCGCAAGACGTCCATTGCTTGGTCTACCCTTGACGCAGAACCACAGACATCTCCGCCGCCAATGTTGCGATGAAAGAAGGCACCGCCACACTGGTCCTGCACCGGGTATTATGGTATGGGGCCGTATTGGATATCACTCTCGCACTCCTCTAGTACGTATTGCCGGTACTTTAAACAGCCAGCGCTACATCTCCGAGGTGTTGGAGCCAGTTGTCCTTCCTTACCTTCAGGGCTTGGCCACAGCCGTATTTCAACAGGATAATGCACAACCACACGTGGCACGCATTGTCCAAAGGTTCTTCGTCAATCACCAGATTGAATTGCTTCCCTGACCGGCTCGCTTTCCGGATCTTTGGCCGATAGAAAACATGTGGTCCATGGTTGCTCAACGATTGACCTAGATTACACCCCCAGCTGCCACACCAGATCAACTTTATATATATATTATATATATATATAAAGCCGCAGCCACCACTCACAGGAAGAAAATTCAAGTCGGTCAAAATAAACTGCTTCGCATCATAACAAACGCACCTTGGTACGTTCGAAATGATGTGATACACAACGATCTACATTTGGAGCCGATTTCTAAATACTTCACTAAGCTATCTAGAATATTTTTCTTTCTATCGAAACACACGAAAACACAATTATCAGAGCATAAACACTCTTCGCGTATCCTCATCCTAAAATTAACTACGCGTACTCAAGCACAAAGTGCAGGAATCCGCTGCGTTCACCTTAACACAACAAATAATTCATTCACACTCTTGAACAACACAAACAGCTTCGAACTGCATCTGACAGGTGGTAGAAGGAGAGCAGTCACCTGACCGCTCCTCTTGTTGATTGCTGACGCAATCCACCGCCCTTCCTTTCCTGCGCTTCCCCCTTCTCTCCCGCCGGCCGTTCCGCTCCTGCGGGCCGCCTCGCTTGGGATCACTTCTTCCGACCCCCACGCCGGGAGCCTCTTGATTTGTATTTATTTCTCCTATCATGGACTGAACTTTTTCGCCCATCCTACTGGGTAAAAGCGCCGCGCGCTCTCGCCTGCGTCATATTCTACGTTTACAACATAACTGAAAATTACAAGAATTTTTTCCCCAGCTCGGGTTATGTGTGGGTTTTGAATTATATATATGTGTGTGTGTGGGGATATCCCATGGAACTTTTTCTTTTTGTAAAAGGTTAGATCATATCCCTTTGCAGAGGACGGCAATGTTAGTCAAAACAGCATTCCACAGTAACGCCATCTAGCGTGCTTATTAAAACGCTGAGGCGATTTATTTTCGACAGAGGCCCACTAACACTCGACAACGAAGCAGCGTCTTAGCGCGTCCGCACTTGTTTCGCCGACCTTCGGTGGTAAGTCACCAGCACATCCCATAATGAGTTTTATTTAATCTCTAACGTCCTCTTAAAAGGAATGAACTATCTTTCCTATACTTTTAAATGCATGTTTCTGCGTGTTCTAATTTCTATTTTGTAAATATTCCCCCTGTAAATACTCTCCTATAACTCATAATAAATTATTTAGTTTCTTTAAATTATGTTGTCTATTTTCTTCAACGTTAACTCATGCATCGTAAAACTCCCTAGACATCCCGCCAAATAAAAATCCCGCTATCTGAAGAATCTAACTTTTTTGGAAGATTTCGGTTAAATTCCCATATATATATATATATATATATATATGTCGTGGTTTTTCGAGTGAACATCAAGACATTTTATCTAAGAGAGAGAGCGTGACGGACACGTGTTAAATATCTGAATAGGTGGCCTCTTCAAAAGCCGTATGTTCTTCAAGTACGCTTCTTATTGCAGGGATATATTTGGAAGTTAAGCATTTAAGCATGACATATGAGGTAATAAAAATTAATGGTCGGAGCGGCAAAGTTCTGTTAAAGCCATGTGTTCTTCATTCCCGAACTGGATAATAAATTAAATACTTGAAGATGTAACGGGAAAATAAAAGTTAGAAGTGTTCTAGGGATTTATTTAATTTTAGATCTAATTTAATTATCCTTACACACACACACACATATTATATATATATATATATATATATATATATATATATATATATATATAGTCGACTCTCGCTAATTCGAAGTTTCTGCTCAGCCCCTAGAAAAACTCTTGATATTTTGAACTAAAACAATACGTTTTGCTACTCTCAATATTTCGAAGTAAAATCTGTAACTGGCCAGAATACAACATGCGATTATTCAAAGTGATCTTATAAAACACTCGACAATACAAACATTCACTATCATGTAGAGTCCTGTGGCAAACAGGTTGGAGCTTACATGTTTTATGTTCTATTGTCTCTGCTTGTCACCCCTGTAACGTAGCCCCTTTGATGACCATCGGAGTTGACTCCGATAATTCTGACAGAAGCTAAAAGTGTGTTACTAAACAAACTGCACAACTTTTCCTTCCCAAATCATGTTCATGCAGACGTTTTTCGAGCTTCATTTATTCTAGAAAAATCTTTTGACTAAGTTAGTTGAAAGCCATAACATAGAAAAAAGGTTACAGATTTTTTCGTCAAAAAAAGTTATGTACACTATGTATTCTTTTAATACAGGACTTTTAACTTCTGTATAATATTTATACTGTATAATATGTACTTTTTAAAAGTACTTTAAAATAATTTCAATCATATGTACAATAGTTGCTTTATTACACAGTTTCAAATTCAAATGTGTTTTCTCTTCGGGAATTTTGAAAGTTTTTTCCTACAATATTGATAATACGAAGATTTTCATTGGTCTCTTCAACTTCGAATTATCGAGAGTCGACTGCATATATATGTGTGTGGTGTTTGAAAGATATGCATTTAGTTGAAAATTTTGTTAAATGTGCAGGAATTTTATATATTTTTTAATATTTTGAAAATTTTTCCTCTATTATTTTGAACAAATTATGCACAAAAGAATCATTATATTTATCTAAATTTTGTTTAACACCAATTGTGAATAACTCTTTAATAATTAGATCACTAATGAACAATATTATATTATTGATCTTTAAAGAATATACTTTTTATAGGTTGCGTACATGTTACATATCTTTCAGAAGATTATGGAGTGTCAATTGATCTTAACGTAGACAAAACTCGTTTGTTGAAGAAATCCGTATCAGGTATGTACATTTTTCTAGTTTTGTGATATTTTTGATTGCATAATTGGCGGTACTATTTTAATTTAAAATAGAGTAAACACTATTTCATTTCTAAAGAATGATAATTTTTGTTCAATGTTTAGTTTTGAGTCTTGTACTGTACATTGTACTTATATATATTTCTTATTTTTTATAAGCTTCTGAGCAGCGAAATTACACACAAGAACTTGGTAGCCAGTGGTCATCATCACGAACTAGTGGCCTATGTTGTCAAATCACAGGTTCGTGTCCTGGTGCAACTGAAGACCTGCCTTGTAGAGGGGTGGATGAATGTTAAATCTGTTAGATTGAAGTCCTCAAACTGGAATAGTTTGGCAGTTGACGAGTTGAAGGTCAGCTCAGGTGTCGTCCTCGTCACTTGGACGAGGCTCAAAATTACGGTCCGTTGCCAGTAGACCTCATCTTGCTTAGAGTACTACGTTAATAGATACTCACTCCCTAGGTCACCCCTTTTTGTTTACAATACTGAGAGTAATCCATTACGCAATATATCAAAATACACTTGCCTAATACGTGTTCGAACAGAATGGAATATCGATCCTCCGACATCAAAGTCTATCGACCAGTGGCGCACACAAGGGGGGGGAGTCCGGACCCCCCCCCAAAGCCCTTGATTTTTTTCGATTGATTATAATTCTATGTATAAAGAATGTAAAAATTAATTATTTGTTTTTAATAGTTAATTTTATTTATTAACGTTTATTTTTCATTTATTAATTAATTTTATACTGTTTTTTGTTCCTGAAAATCGACAAAATTAAAAGAATATGTTGGGCGGTGTATTGAAACATGGTACGAGAACAGTGGACTTCCGACCTTGTACCCCCCTCTGAAAAATTCCTGTGTGCGCTACTGCTATCCACCAATGGGAAAGAACTTTAAAGGAGATGGGAACTTTGGTATTTCAAACTGCCAAGTATTCTTAATTTTTCGTGATAGAAGACACTGTTGATCGTGTTCGTGATTCATTTTGTAGGAGTCCTGATAAGTCTATTAGGCAAGCCAGTAACAACATTTCATTCCGATCGAACAAGTCATTGTACACTCGTGACTGATTTAAATTCGTTAACCAAAGTACGCACTGCACCTTTTTGTTGTGGCTTCTGTATCTTTACTAATGAAGTCAGTGTAAAAAGTTTATCGTCTGCGATTGCCGAATAATACGCGCACGTGCAGCCAATCGGACTAGATCCAAAAAATCTCGAAGAATTTTCCAATCCGCGGATGAACAGTTGATTACATTCTGATTGGTAGTTCCGTAATAATAAGCCGTAACTTTTGAATACTTTAAGCCCGGACGCCCTGTATATTAAGTAAGTGATGAAGATAGTGTGGTTATGCCTGGCCAACCTAAATGCCACTAAAAAGTCAGTGAGTGAGAGTTATATTAACGTTGCACTATACAGCAATACAACTGGCGTCGCAATTAGTAATTTGGAACCAGCGTCACACCACGAAATGGAAGAACTTTGAGCACGACAAATTTGACATGCATCAGCCTTCCTCTACACGTTCAGTCTTCAGTGGCACCAGGAATCGAACCCGCAATACTCCGGCCACGATTTCTTGACCGCTAAAAGTCAGAGTGAAAAATGAGAAAATTTTGAAGTATGTGTGTTACTAAAAAAGTATCTGTGTGAAAGGGAGAGAGATAAATTTAATTGATCAGTAGAAACTAGAGCAAGTTTACTTTTCCTATGAGGTTTTAGAATTACGAGGAACAGAGCATATATATATATATGCACTCACGTGCCAAAACATTATGACCACCTGTCAATAACGAGTTGGCCTGACTTTGGCGTGCAACACAGCTTCAACTCGCCTTGGCATGGATGCCACAAGTCCTTGATAGAAGGCCGGATACAGATTATAATAGATGTTTAAGCAACGGTCACGCAAAACCGAGATATTGCGAATTGGTGGTCTTTGAACTCTGAGCTGCCGTTCCATGACATCCCAAATGTGTTTTATCGGATTGAGATCAGTTGAGTTAGGCGACCAGGACATTAACTGGAATTCAGCATCATGCTCCTGAAACCACTCTAACACAATTTTAGCCTTGTGACATGGGGCGTTGTCCTGTTGGAACATTCCATTTCCAGCTGGGAAAACAGAGGCCATGTAAGGGTGCAACTGGTACGCAATGATGTTCAGATACCCTGTAGAATTCATGGTCTGCTCTACCACAACCACGGGTCACAGAGACTCTCAAGAGAACGTCCCCCAAAGCATAATACCGCCACCACCGGTCTGTGTATGACCTACTGTACATTGAGGGAGCAACTGTTCGCCTGGAAGACGGCATATCCTGACACGGCCATCGGCGTGATGAATGACAAACCATGATTCATCTCACTAGACAACTCTCTCCCACTTATCCATGGACAAGTCGTGATGTTCCCGGGCCCAGCGCAGGCGCAGTTGGCGAGGACGCTTGGTCAGCAAAGGCACACGAGTGGGACGTTTGCAGCGTAGCCCCATATCCAACAGTGTCCGCTGAATAGTGTGCTCTGATACTATTCTACTTGGCCCTGCATTGTATTGGGCTGTCAGCTGAGCCACTGTCTGGCTCCGGTTTTGCTTCACTATGCGAGACAGTCTCCGACGGCCTTTTTCTTTGATAGCGCGTGGTCGTCCAATACCATGTCGCCTACTGCTGGTTTCACCGTCATTCATCCACTTTGCATAAGTACTAACAACTGTAGATCGCGAACAACCCACGAGTCGTGCAGTTTCGGAAATACTTGTTCAGAGCCTTCGAGCCATTACAATCTGCCCTCTATCAAAGTCGCTTAGACCCGCAACCTTTCCCATCACACACAGAAGTAAGTTAAAAAATGATTCTTCAGACTCTCCAGCAGCAGTCAAATACCACTTCCACCTGATCACGTGCCTTCCACGTCATCCAGGCGAGTTCATTGCAAAATGTAGGTCATAATGTTTTGGCTCTTGAGTGTATATCAGGTGATCTGCTTGTGTAATTAGATAGGATAGTTTAGACATGTCATAATACATTTCTTCGGATTTCCATTTCATTTGGTCCTGTGCTACCATTGTTTGTAACCTGGTTAAACTTCGTAACCTTTCCCGTCCTGCTCTTTGTTGACTGATACCTTCTTGTGTGATATTTTGTATAGCCATGGTTCACCCATACTTCTACCAACATCGTCGAATGATAGCATCACCCTGACCCAAATGTCGAGTGATCTTACGATTTGACCACCCTGCTTCCTTAAATTTAACTGCACATTCTTTCTGAGATAGTGACGTCTGCTCATATTTGTTGTGATTCCACCTACGAGTTATTGTTGCAGTCTACATAGATCGATGGAACCACATCCACGTAGAAGTTATTCTTTAACGTTCGAATGTTCTTTTTTATGCACTATCCAAATGTAGTATGATGGAGCTCCAGTTGGTTAGTTATTGGCCCCAAAAGTGGTGTAGCTTGAAGCGTTGTCATGATGCAAGATCCATTTGCTGCGCAGACTTCTTTAAAACGCTATGAATGATTGTTTTGGGTATTCACACTTCTCTGCAATCATCCAAACACTTAATCGTTGGTCCTTGTCCAAAAGTTTGCGCACTTTATTCGCCGAGTCGTCCGTTTTTGATATTGACGGGTCTCCCGAGTGATCGTTGTCGTCAACGCACTCCTGACCTACCGGAACATCTTGTGCCTCATGAAAGTTTGACTTCGTTTTATCTGTCTGTCACCGTAGTCTTTCTGAAGCATTTCGAGCGTCTCCGCTCCATTTTTACCCAATTTCATGCACAACTTGATTGCATAACGGTGCTCCAAAAATTAGTTTACTTTTTGCTCAATGAGAGTACAGTAGATATCTTTGCACGGGGAGCGTGACCCTCCCTGAACAACTGCCCCCAGGCGAATGACACCATTCTCTTTTCGAAGCTTAGATCCCCCGCCAACTTTTCCACCCCTCTAGCCAATGTTACCAACTACACAAAATAATTCCGGGAACTTTTGGCACAGACCATGTATAATTCATGGGATCCGCAATTTCGTCTCATTCGGACAACTCCTTGGTGCGTCGCTTTTGTTTATAGAGTGTACATTTAAATATTATTTTTCAATAAAGATGTTTCCTTTCCATAATTTGTTACTCTTCTATTTTCTTCTCTGCTCTGTTTAAGAATTCAATAGTTACACCCTTGTGTTTCTTTTAAGTTTAAAACCATGGTTAGTTGACAACTGAACTGACATCTTGTTTACATTCCTGCCAACAAGTGTCCCATCTTACATAATACACATCAGCCCCTGTATACAACAAGTTTTTAGTGAGATCAGGACTCAAACACGTGGCTTGACTAATACATTGACGTTCACAAAGTTCTTTTGTGTTGTGACATCATGAGCCCTCAAAATTACTTCATTTCTTGGTAGCGAGAGGAACCACGCAGCTTGGCAAAAAGGAATTTTATTTCAAATTATATAAATTTTAAAAAATTGAATTCATTATTAATTAGTCTAATCTTCACAGCCTTTCGCTGGAGAGAAGTGCAAGTCCGGATTAATGTTCGTAGATCTTCAGATGAGCATCTTCTGGGTGCGGCTGCCCCCGCAAACTCTTTCGCGGATGTTCGAAGAAGAAGCCATAAAAAAGCTGTTGAAGAAATTCCTCGTCACCTTCCGAACTGATTCTTTAAGCCCCTTGTGTGGGCCTCTTTCACGCCCCCAATACTTTCTGATTGGCGAACGTTGTGGATCTGCACCCAGCATTTTTCGTTTTGATCGCAACTCCATTGGTTCTTGAGACAATAGGCTGTCACGAATGAAATCAACTACTTCGTCGTACCTCGTACACCATATGGAGGGTCTATCAATCGACCTGTCACTTTGACACTGAGAATACTTTCTACTGAATGTCTTCATCACAACAGGCCAGCATTCTTTCCTTACAAGTAATTCGCCGCATACATGTGCGAAGGAACCAAATAATAGATAACGTGTCCAACAGTAGTGTCCCTTCTATAAATCGTTGTGGATGAAAGCCATTTTGGGGTCGGAGAAGGAATAGATAAGGTATCATAAAAGCTGTTTCCAGAATCGGTGCAACATCTGTTTTGCCGCAGGCGTGAGGGAAGAATACGCGATCTCTTTTTGAAGAATACAATGTCCCATCTGGGCATTCTGCTCACCCCCGTGCATTCAAACTTGGCAAGTATTGTCGTCTAATGAGTTTACGCGAAAGTGTAATCACTCAGGCATTGCCACTGCACTCCTAATTTCAATGGTACTAAAACATTTCGAATCCAAACTTTTTATTACAATTAAAATTCATTGAGAGGAAATCATTTATTAATATGAATAATTTTATGAAACTTTATTTCTGAAGGAAATTTTTGGAGAATAAAATTGTGCATGTTACTTTCCCCCTCATCCTTTAGTTAGGAATCCACCTCCTATCTGCCTGGGAATTCCATTTGTGAAAAAGCACGTATTCGCGTGTGTGGAATTGAATGACTTATCCGTTTCCAAATCCCACTTCAGTACCTGCGTGGGATTTAATCTGGTCTTGTGGCACCTTTGCAAGATTGTTAATTACGATTTGGGATGTTTTGATTCAAGAATCCCAGGAAATTTTCATTCTTCTTCTGCACAACTTGTGCCTAGACGAAAAAGAGACTTAGAGACTATTAAAATGCGTTTGAACGAAGTAAGTAATATTTTTGCATATGTTAAGTCATGTACAGTGTTGCACACAAGGGGGGGGGTCCATGGAGCCGAACCCCCTCCACAGCCCTTAATATTTTTTATTGATTATAATTCTATTTGTATATAACACATCACTCAATAAGTCCCGGGCCTAACATATAGATGGCGCTACCTTCTAACTATCTTTAGTCTAACCTAGTAGTACTAATTTTCAAACGGCATGTGTCAAAATTTCGTGATAATATCCTGTTTATTTGAAAAGTTAAGAGATTTTAGAGAAGCAAACTTTGTTTGCTTAGAAACTATGGATGAAAAATGCTTTGTAAGGGAGAAAACACTGTTCAAGCAAAACAAGGCGCTTCGAATTACTTTCCCACCCACCATACAGTCCAGATCTTGCCCCCAGGGAGTACTGGTTTTTTTGCAGACCTTAAAAGAATGCTACAGGGAAAGAGATTTGGCTCAAATAAAGAAGTGATTACTGAAGTTGAAGCCTTTTTTGAGAGCAAAGACAAATCGTTCAACGAAAAAGGTATTTAAAAATTTGAAGAGCGCTGGGCTTAATGTATCATTCTTGAAGGGAAGTATCTCGATAAATAAAGCTCAGTTTTGCCTAAAAGTTGTTGTTTTATTAGTTAAGCCTGGGACTTATTGAGTGATGTGTTAGCGCATAAAATTTAATTATTTGTAATTAATAATTTTGTTAATTAAGACTAATTATTTATTCAATTATTTCTTTTTTGCTGTTTTTTGTTCCCCACTATCGACATAATCAAAAGAATGGGTTGGGCGTCATATTGGGGTATGATACGAGAATGAGGACTTCCTGCCCCCCCCCCACACATCCCTTAAAAAATTCTTGTGTGTGTTACTGGTCATGGTATATATATTTAATAAAATGCGTACTTGTCTCTGATGGAGGACAATAATGAGATGTTTTCGCATGAAAAACTTTTAACACATCAATATCAGGTTCGGATTTTACATTTCATGTTCGGACTCGAGGATGTTTTGCTTATTAAAATTGTATTTTAAATCTACCCGTGAAAGGGTATTGGCGATGGGACAAGTAATTTTTAACCACAGTCAAATGACGAAGATGACAATTTAGCTGGCACCCACTTTCCAAATTTCCATACTATGCCTGTGCAAAGTCATTGAACCTTGAAAGATTTCATGTGCATCAGAGCAAAGTGACGTCAAGCCTTGAAACCACAACTCGATAGAAACAACGGCGGTCATTAGCTCGTGACCATGGTCACTCCACTACCGCGGCCACCCGATTTTTTTCATTGGAAAAGAAGGATGATTTAAAAGTATAAAGTTATGTGGAAGATAAATGTTTATACAACCGTGTGTGTGTTTCAAACTTTAATTTCTTTTTAATTTTTTAAAAAGATTATGAACTTTTAAACTGGGCTTTGATCCGCCTTTTGCGTGGAGATTGTGGCCGCGGTAATCTAGTAGTCAAGGTAGCGGACTCGTGGCAGGAATGTCATGAGTTCGAGCCTGGTACCTCTGAATACCCGCCTTGCTGAGGGGCCAATGCATGTTAAATACACTCTAACAAAAATAAATTATAGTTTTAAAAAAACTGAAAAACACGCTTTTATACTGAATCGAACTAAAAAGTAAAAAAATAATTCTTAATATAAGAATAACATGATTAACGAGAAAATTGATGGCATTGTGGTAAAAGCTTGGGGTGCTTTGTACTACATTTTTACACTAATTCAGCTTTTCGGAATAGAAATTAGAAATTTAACAATTGATAATTTATAGAACACCCCACGCTTTTACCCCAATGACATTAATTTTCTCGTTAATCATTTTATTCTTAAAAAAGAATTATTTTTTTTACTTTATAGTTCGATTCAGTATAAAAGCGTGTTTTTTAGTTTTTTTTCAAACTATAATTTATTTTTCATTTTTTAGTTCGAACTACAATAAAAGCGTGTTTTTCAGTTTTTTAAACTTTCCTTTATTCATTATTGAATTTATCCTTCAGTTTGATATTTGAAGCCGGAATTACGTGGCTGTGGAATTAGTCTTGCTCTTCAATGGATATTAATTAACGGGTCTGAAGTGTATTTATTCTTTCCGTTTACGGGGCCTCGGATGATCGCTATATTAGATTCCGACTCTATAGAACAGGTCAAACAAATAAAAGTGTATTAAGAAAAAGTCCGAATTAAAAAAAAATTTTAATGTACCATGTTTTTATAACGGACTAAAAATTATAAAATTCCTCCTTTTCGTTTTTTCTTTTTTCACATTTTCATGCATTGTCATCCACTTCTGAGCTATGGTCCAAATTTCAAGTCTCTAGCTCATTGGAAAGTCACGCAGTTTAAAATCAATTACGAAATTCCACCCGGACAGACATTAAAGAAAGTGAGTTAATAAAAACATGGCAATAATTAAGCGTCAATCGTTTTTTCACCTTTTAAACGTATTGCTTTATAAAAATAAGAAATATTTAGAAGTTAGAACGAAAATTATTTTTTTTTCACATGCACGAGCCTTTTTTTTTATTTTCATTTTCAGAAAAATGTTTATATTATGGTAAGAATTGCTAACTCCCACCCACCCTCCACTTTCTCAGATGCAGAACACTTTTTTGTTTGTTTTATTTCTATTAACCGCAAGTGTATTTTATACTTGCATATGATTAGCTTTAAATTCGAAACACTCGCTTTAGGGTTACACCTTATTCTTTTTAGTCACTAAATGTGAAATTAGTTGCCAAATCTGGAAATGAAGAGGAAATTAGTCGCCAAATGTAAAAATGATATATGGAATTAGTCGCCAAATTTAATAATGTTATATGCAATAAGTCGCCAAATCTGGAAGTGGTATATGGAATTGTCGCCAAATCTGATTATCCTTATTCCTGACGATCCTGAAAAGGGCAATGGAACAAAATTATGAAATTATTGTATTGTCATCTGTCCTTGACAATTGTGCAAAATTTCGAATTAATCTGACCTTTTAAATTGGGTAAAAATCGAGTTCCAAGATTCCGTTACGTGCAAGTGAAACTTTTAAAAGCGTGTTAATAATAAAAAACGACGCACCAAGAACGAATTGTTCAGTGAAAAATTGGTGGGTAGAAAAATAATGAACAGAATAGAAAATAATTAAAATTTCAGAAAAATTGAATGATTTCTTTCAGAGTTACATAGTTAGAAAGTAACGTTCTCAATAAGTTGTTGACTCACCTCTAGCTTGAATGCATGCTGCCACATGCCGTGGCATACAGTGATAAGGCACCCTTATGGTCCCCTGCGGTATTTCTAGCCAAATTTTCTCCAATTGTCGGGCCGGGTCATCAATATTCCCTGTAGACGCAGTCGTCTTCCCATCATATCCCAGACATGCTTGATTGGAGAAAGATCTGGCGATCTGGAAGTGTTTGACTAGCTGTAAGATAGTTCATAGCAACACGTGCCGTGTGTGGTCTGGCATTATCTTGCGGAAAAATAAGGCCAGGGTACTTTAAAAGGAACGGTAGCAAAACAGTTCTCAGAATGTCGTTCGACGTACCGCTGTGCTGTAAGTGGGCCTCTAATGACGACCAAAGAGGTCCAGCCGTCAATAGAAATGGCACCCCAGTCCATAACTTCTGGTTGAGGGCTTGTGTGGCTTACAATAGTGAAAGCAGGATCGGCATGCTGCCCTGTGCGTCTCTAGACACGTCTTCGATGATCGTCAGGATACAGTTGGAAGCGGGATTCGTCGCTAAACACTATACGTCCCCAGTCATCATGATTCCAACCTGATCGAGCCAAACACCACTGTAATCTTGCTCGTGAGTGACAGGTGGCGTAGCGTTCGGTAGGAGCGTACTCTGACAGTTGCTCGTATAGAGCTCGAATCCTGCGGCGAGTCATTTTTTTCAGTCGTTGAAAGGTATCCTAAATCACAATGCAACAGAAATTTTGACCATCGATTGAGATTCCCTTCTTATAGACACCTGCTAAGCGCGCAGTTCCGATGCGCTGTAGCTTCCGCTATTCATTCGTTGGACACCAGATTTTAATCATTTGCATATTCGGTACAAATGTCTTTGCATACGAAATTTCATGAAAATCGGGCAACTCCTTCTTGGTGCGTCGTTTTTTGTTTGTTTGTTTGTTATAGAGTGTATGTCGAGGAATACGTCCTCCCGTTGATGTGGAAGTTAGGAGAGGGAGGTGTTAACTCTGGTGTCGTCCTCATCACTTGACCATTGTTCGAAACTACGAGGTCCGTCGCCAAAATCTTTCGTGTATATTATGTTACTATATATATATATAGTTGAATAATACGACGTTAATATTCACTCATTTGGGTGTAGATTTAAACGAAATAGTTTACAGAATAGCTTTAAATACCGCACAAGGTATAATAGTGGTATAATATTGGTGGCTGTTTTCGAGCATCTGCTGCTTTTAATTGGTATGTCTGAAGTCTTTATATCGGCATTATGCTATAGAGCAGTGGTCCCCAACCTCCGGGACTGGTACCGATCCATGGATCAAATGACACCGAGTCGCCTAAGGAACATTAAATTATCTCCGTTTCATTTACTGTGATGTATTTCTCTCGGTTTTGTGCGACTTTCCATGAAAATTATTTCATATTCTATGTTAAATCACTACTGTATTCATTTTTTGGTGTAACTATTTTATCATAAGGGCATATTTAAATGCAATGAAATTAAAATTATTTAATCAAGACAATCTAAAATATAATCAATGAACGTCCCCCCCCCCCTTAGCGGGCCACGGTAAGATTATCAAACGCTGCGATAAAATGGTAGGGAAGCACTGCTATTAAGCGATGCCCACGCAAATGTCGTCCTCGTCTCTCGTCGCCATCGTGTTACTTCTGAATGCGACGTTGATAAACATCAGTCAATCTTCAGTCTCGTTTCTAAAACTTCTGCTCGTTTCAGCCCGAAATTCAAACGTGCTTTTACACACCTGATTATGTTAGTTTTTTTATTTATTTTTCATTGCTGTCGCACTGGATACAAGAATAGAAATTAACTCAAACTGTCACCCTGGAATAAATGTCAGATTGATCCCCCCCCCCACACTTTTTTTGATGATTGTATATTGTTTTGTCTTTGGATTGTTTAAAAACAAGTTAAATACGAATGTAAATTTTCGCGAAACGCCTACAAATTTCTCACGGAATATGTGTACGTAGTAGCGAACTGGTTGAAAAAGGTGATATATAGTGAATTTTTAAAGCAGACACATTTTTTGAAAAAACTAAGACCTTACTCTCCTTTTCACTTTGTCATTAAAATAGAGGGAGGCAGTGCCGGATTATTCATTAGGCGGAGTAGGCGATTGCCTATGGGCCCCACGCTTTTTAGGGGCCCAAAAAATTGAGAAATCCAATATTTAGCTATTTTTTATTGCAAGAGTTGCTGATAATTTGTTGTTTTATTTGTGCGATGAAATATATTCCTGAAATGTTGTGTAATAAATTATTAGGCTACGGGCCCCGAGTATTCGACTGCTTTGGGGTCTCCATGTCGTTTAATCTAACGCTTGGGGGAGGGTATCAATTGTTGATCAGTCATTATAATTAAATATTTAAAAAGAAATTGGGAAATATTTCCTGTCTTTCAAAAACACAACAACAACATATATATATATATATATATATATATATATATATTATATATTTTTTTATGAAAAGTTTGCTTTGTCTCTAAATTTTTGTTTTGCTTTATTTAGTTGCTGGTGATGTTTCCATTTAACATTTGTTCCTCTTCATCTTCATTGAATGTGCCAAATAATGCTCATATTGCAGTGATTGCCATCTTTTTGTATATATTTGTTTTCAATCCAAAGAGATCATTGTTTTGTTGTTGATATTTAGATGTTGAGCTTTATCCCTGTGAAGCAATAAAATCTCCATTTTATGTATATTTTAAATGATATTCATCTTCAAGTAAGGCAGTATTCTACTTAATGCATTTCTTTTAAAATACTTCAAAACATACTCAGTAGATGGAGCTACTGTTGCCAATCCAGGAAGAATCTTACAAAGTTGTTCACACTTGGTAACTGCCATGAAAAAATACAATTTCATTCACACTATGCATCTTTAATGTACTCTTAATTTTTTTTTTTTTAGTTAATGTAACTTTATATGATTCATTCAATCACATTTTACATTAAAATATTTTTGACAATATTCATTCAAAATCACCTCAACTTTTGATAATTTCTTTTATTTTTTAAGTGTATATTCTTTACTCTGTGAATATACTTTAACTAATAAAACAACAAGTATAAGTAGTTTTTTTTAAACATTTGATATACTTTTTTATGCATTTTTTAAGTACTTTTATAAAATGTGTGCTAAATTATGTTTCATGGTACAAAGTGTTACAATGTGTATTATGTATTATTCCCATGGGAAATTGTTATATATGATACTGTTATATTTTATGTGCTAATATGATTATTACAAATATTTTGAATAAAAGATGAATTTATTTCTAATATTACTCAGAAAGTTCTGTTTTTCTTTTCCTTTTTTCTGTGAATTTAGTCGTACATTTTTATAAAAGTAGAAAAATTGTTTTTATCCATATAAAAAATAAAGGCAAGAAAGTTATCTTAATTTTGAAGAGATGCTTAGAATACAGACAAAATTTAATAAATTATTATACTAGTGCTTTTTACAAGCTGAAAAATATTTTATTATTATAATCAAACCTTTACTTGCAAAATTAAATATTTCCTGCATAAATATATCCAATATTGTGGAAACATATTTTGAAATGTACTCTAACTGTTATTTTTAGATGTTCAATTTTAATGTATAAAAACAATTTATATTATAAAGTAATGCATATATCATATCAAATTAATCACACAAAGAATAATAATTTTATGTTAATTAATTTATGAATCTAATAATGACTATCTATCAGATTACAAAAATTAATATTATTTATTATGGCTTAATATTTCAATATATTTTCACACAAATAAGCAATAAACTGTATATGTGATTAAAACAAACAATAAAAAATTCAAACTTTAACAATACCCCTTCATATTGTTGTATAAAGGACACTGCATACATAAAAATGCTTAATTATAAATATTTTTCTTATAAAATATTTTTATAAATAATATTTTATTAAAAATACTTAATTATTTTTTGAAATTGAAATCAAATTTTATTTTGCAGCCACACCTAACAACCAGGATGTAATGGGTTGTTATATAATTGGAGATTGTTTCTATTTATATAAAATGTCTCAGCATTCATTGCTCTCAGCTGAAAATTTGTCCCCAGAAAATCATTTAGTTGAGAGGAAAACCCAGGGGACATTTTCTAGTCTAGACTTTTTCTGTAAATATATAAAACTGATGTTACATTTCTTAATATGGAAGGTATTCACAAAAATGCTGTTAAGATTTATCTTATTTATATGTGAGGCATGTTTCAAAAATATTTAGAGCAAAAGAAATCAGTTTTAACATCAATATTGGTAATCTATAATCTTAAGAATGTTCTCTTAGATTTCTGTACTAAAGTGTAGCAATTATTTGCCAAAATTCTATAATTTAACTCTAGAAATAAAAAAAAGTTCAAGAAAATATTTTTCTGAAAAGAATTTCACCTTTTTCGAGTAAAAAAATAAGCTTTTAATCATCAATATATTTGATTTCTCATTTTAACAACCGAAGATTATTTTTTTTTTCCTTTCGAAAACTGTTCAATTGTAACACACAAAAAAGTTCTTCACTATATATTTTGCAAACTTGGCGAATTTATTTCCTCGCCGCAACCAAGCAGACGACGCATAAAACGCGTCTGCTAGAAAAACGGAGACTGCCGAGCAGAAAAAGTAGAACGCAAAGCTCTAGCTCTAGCGCCACCAGCTACATATATGGCGGCCGGATTGAGTTTCGTGAGGTTGGCAACATCTCGCCGAAGCATTCCGTCTCGTCCTACTTTTCTTTCCTGCCGGGAGATTACCCCAATTATGTGTGTGTGTGCTACAGCCACTTGCGTTACTTTGCGAGTTTTAGAAGTCGTATTTGTTGCATGACAGCCACTGATTTTTTAGCGAAAGTCACGAAAAGTAAATACAAACCACCGGAAAGAATTTTTGTAAACATTTCGAAGATGAGAATATCTTGGGAAATCTTTTAGTATCGCAGGAAACAGTGCTATACCGTATACATTTTTTAAAAGTTTAGTGTGTCATTCTTATTAGTTAAAAAATTAAATAAATCAACGCTTAACACTGAACGTTTATTTTTCAAATTAAATTGTTAATTGTTGAAATTTATTTTAATCTTCAGTGATTCTGAGTTGAAGAGGTATAGTTCTACTTCAGGTTTGGTGGGATATGGAGCTCAACAAAGGCTATTATCCGCATAGTGATGCAATATAAATAAAAACTTATAAACAGGGCTTTGAATTTAGTTGGAATTGAAAAGTGGCTCAGAAATTAGCACTCATAAAGAGGATTTGAGATTGAAATTTTTGTTTCAGTTATGACTAATTAGGGAAAAGAAATATTAATAATTTTATATATATGTATGTATTTAATTTAGTATCTTCATTCAGTCAAGAATAAGAACTACATTGTTTTGAATAATAGAAATTAAACTTAATGATTAAGAGATGAATCTCAGATTTTGTCTTGGGGAAAAAACTCTTTGTTGTTTTAAACGCATGTTTTGAAACTTTTTAATTGTATTGATTTAAAGGAAGGCATCTAATCAATATGAACACAGCTACATATTTACAAAAACAAGTTACAAAATTTGTAACTAAATACAGCGACTCTCTAAATCGATTGAAAATAGAAGCATAACTAAATGTACATCTCAATGTTTCATTTGCAGAATTCATCTAATAAGGCAACTGTAAGTAAATTCAAGTGGCCGCGGTAGCCTAGTAGTTATGGTCATGAACTCGTGACCGGCGTATCGTAGTTTCGAGTTCTGGTGCCACTGAAGACCCACCGTGTAGAGGGAGCTATGCTCGTTAAATTTGCTTAGCTCAGAGTGGAGTAGTAGTTTGTAAAGTGGGTGGAAGGCGGCTCAGGTGTCGTCTCGTCACTTGACCGAAGCTGAAAATTGTGAAGGTTGTCAATAGCCCTTGTAGCGTTGTTTCTAAAGCCAGCGGATTGTTACTCCTCTTTTCTTCTCACTACCTGAAGTGAAAAGTCTCACCCTATGTCCTCTTCAAAGCGAACTATAGTTGGGATACACCTATTTCAACGGTTGTCCATTCTTTCGTTCCCTCCAACATGGGACCATGTTACACATGTGTGGAAAAGAGTGTCGGTTATTGTGACGAAGAAACGCCAAGGATGGTCTTCTCAGGGTCGAAGTGGCAGGTCAATTTAAAAGACTCTTCATATACACTGGTGTCCAAAAGTTAAGCATAGTTGATAATTATGTGAAAAAGAAGGAACTGTAAATCAGAATGGCGGGAAACGTGATATACGAGTGTAAAATGGTTATAAAATAAGAAGGCAAATCAAAAGAATGATAATAATTAATTTCACTATCCAAAGTAGCTGTTTGAAAGAAAACCGAGCATAGCAAGGATTCACACTTTAAAGAAAAATTAAAGAAACATTAAATAAAATACTGATGCTGCAGTTTAATAAGGCGTGCGGTCACCTCTGACAGCCAGGTACGCTGCACAGCGATTTACCATACTTGCTATGAGATGATGAATGAGTTGTGAGCTCAAACGGTTCCAAGCTTCTTGGAGAGCTCTCTTCAGTTCTGTAATGGAGCTTGGGGGGGGGAGGGGGCGAAAGGACTGCAATTTGTCTCCCGAGCATATCCCATACATGCTCGATAGGATTTAAATCAGGGGAGTTCGCAGGCCACGACATGCCCTGGATGTTTCAAGGAAGTCATCAATCAGCACCGCTCGGTGACATGGCGCATTTTCATCCACGAATATGAAGTCAGGACCGACAGCACCTCGAAACAAGCGAACATAAGGCTCAAGAACTTCGTCTCTGTATCTTTGAGCAGTCACAGACCTCGTGTCAAAGAAATGGAGGTCTGTGCGGCCGTTCATCATGATGCCTGCCCATACCATTACTCCTCTTGATGGAAAATGATGTTTTTTGTCATGTTTCTTGGTTCAAAACGTATTCCACGTTCTCTCCATATCGTTACCCGCCGAGAATCACTACTCAGACTAAACCGGGACTCGTCACTGAACATCACATTGGCCCACACTCCAATGCTGATGTTTCAAACTCCAGTTCAAACGAGCGCGTTTAGGCGCAGACGTGAGTCTGCCGGTCTTCTGGCATACAGGCCAGCATGATTGAGTCTCCTGTAAACAGTTTGTCTCGAAATTCGTATTCCTGTGGCGACTGTGAGCGCCGAACCCAGTGCTCTGGCAGTACTGCCCTTCTGACGTCACGCACTTATTACCAGATATCGATCTTGGCGAGGAGTTGTGACTTGGTCGACCTGATACTGGTTGTCGGGTAACATCTCCCGTTCTTTAAAACCTCTACCACAGTCTTCAGATCACAGACTGGTCCACATTCAGAATTCGAGACACTTCGGTATGTGATCGTGAGGATTGCAGCATTCCAACGATTCTTCCTTTCGTAAACATGTCCAATTGGCGGCTTTATGCCATCATTCACCTTGTTTGATGGTTAACAACGTTCCTTCGCACAGCAGTTGCACGAAACTTGTCTGAACTGCCTATGCTGCGTGAATCGGTTTCTCCGCGTTCCAACATGCGCCGGTGTTTCGCGAAAAGTTTTGCATAAACCCAATGTTTCTTCTTCACCCAATTAATATCCTCAAGAAATTTGGAATAATTTTACGAATATTTACTCCATGTTTTTCGCATTTTACGATTTATGCTTAACTTTTGGACACCAGTGTAGTTTTCGATATATGAAGTCAAGACAGGTTTTTGTCTCTGAAGAACTAATGGTGGGAGGCACCAAGACTGAGGGTTCCGGGTGCAGATCTGTGTTTCTTTCTATCAGGTATTGCAGAGGGCGTGAGAGAGGCTTAAGTAAATTTGGGGTGACGACGTCATACCCTCTTGCTGCTTTGTATTGCAACGTTAATATTTCTCTAACTCTCCCTGTGACTTAATCCATCCATTTATTTGGAACCTTTATTATTTTTAAAGTAAAATATTTCAAAACAAGTGTTTCGAGTATAGTTACCTTCTTACAGTAACAAGTAATATAAAAAAAAAATTTTAAGTCAATTCCTACTTTGAATGGATGAATAGAAAGTATTTAAGTAACGATTGAAATTTTGAGAACAAGATATATATATAGGGAGTGAGAGAACTAATAGTTGGAATTGAAAAATGAGCATGATTTGTCTGCATTGTTGTAACAATGCACACGCGGTTTGGCTGAAAAACCGGTTTTCGACGACAACTTTTGCCATTGTTTTAACAGTTACATTTTTTTTTTGTTACTACAATGGGGAAAGTTGGCGTCGAAAACGGTAATTAATTAACCAGTAATTAATGAATTATTATTTGAAAAAACTTCATTAACGTCAAGTGTTATACACTACAAGTTTAAAAAAAAAATTTATTTGAACTTTTTTGGATGAATAGTAAGAATTTTATTAACGATTGAACAAGATATGTATATATATAGGGAGAGAGCGAGCTAATAGTAGGAATTGAAAAATCTTATTGTTTTTTTTAATATTTGCGCTTTTAATATAAAAAATTTAAAATAAAATGAATATGAACTAACTTAAAAATTGTGAGATCAATTTATTTTTATTCTCTTGTAGTGAAATCTAAATAGAGTTATATATATCGAATAGATGACAATGTGCTCATTTAGTTATGATTACGTGAGACGAACTTGATTCATAGTTTATTAGCACTGCACTTAAAAGCAACACGAGAGCAATGATGGCGGACCTCGTAATTTTAAGCAACAGTCAAATGACGAGGTTGGCACTTGAGCTGGCATCCCTCTCTAAACTGCCACTCCATGCCAACGGGAGGACTGATTGTGCCTCAGCCTTCAGTAGTACTAGGGCTCGAACTCACGACCGCTTGTAATTTTAAACCATGGTCAAATGACGAAGACAACACTTGAGCTGGCACATTCCTTTCTCCAAGCTCCCATGCCACGCCAATGAGAGATCTTTGAGTCTCGAAAGATTTAACCCGCATATAAACATTTCTACATCAATGGCGCTAGACTCGACAATGCCAGCCACGAGTTCACGATAATGACCACTTGGCTACCACGGAAGACAATACTTAAGTGACTAGGAAGACATTTGAACTTGCACATCTTTCTTTTAAACTCCGCGTCAAACACAAAGATTTGGAGTTACTGCTATGCTATGGGTCAAGTATGGATCTAGGATTCGAATGAATGAGTGAGCGAGTGTTATTAATAATATAAAGCAACACTAGAGCTATTGGCAACGGACCTCGTAATTTGGAATCATGATCAAGTGTCGAGAATGACACCAGAGTTCGCACCACCTTCTTCGAAGCCCCTCTATTCTGCGAGTCTTCAGTGATACAAGGCTCAAACTCATGATCAGAGCTTCAAACCGGAACTAAACCGAAAACCGGAAAAAAAACCGTTATTTTGTTCGGAACGAAAACCGCAAATGAACTGAAAAAAATATCGGTTTATTTCAGTTTGATATACCTTCAGTCATTTGTTACTGTAACCAAAAAACTTATCAGTATTTACTAATTTAAAGTCAACGTATAATTATCATCATAACGATTTCCTGTTTTGATGTTCACTAGTACTTTTCTGTTTCAGCTTCGCATGAAACAACCAGTAGAAGGCAGACTTAATTCAGTTGAATAAACTAGAAGTATAGACGATTTTTTTTAGGAAAAATAATCAGTGAGTTATATTTTTTGCATCTCAGCTTGCGATCATCCACGGATATTTTTATAGACAGTTTAGATCAGCGATAGTCAACCCGGGCCTTTTTAAGTAGCTCGGTCATGGCCCATTGCTCTGAGAAATTCATTTATTTATGAAAATTTGGTGGGAAACTTTTTGTTAAAAAAAATCAAATATATCAATTTTGCTTTTTGCTGTCGATGTCGTACATGGGGGCGAACTAATATATAGTTTTTCTGATTAGTGATAATAGACAACAGTGGAGTAGCGACCATTTTATGAGCGAACTGATTTTAACTGTCTTTCAAGCGAAAAATATTCGCAGAAAATAGATTGTTTCAAGACGATTAGGAAGTTGACTATTTTGTAGTGAAAAACAAGCATGGTTCAGTAATTCTTTGATTCGTCACGAAAGTGTTGCATTTAAAAGAATACCAATAAACAGGAATCATTCAATGACACTTTTCCTCGAAGATCTCATTCAATAGGTGACATAAATAGGCTTTCTTGAATAATCTTTACGACAGCAAAAAAGTGTTCTGTCAGTGGTAATGCCACAGCGGTAACAGAGGCACACTATGAAATTTGTTACATTATTGGTAATCATATGAAACCGTTTACTGATGCAGAAATTGTGAAAGTGATTCTTAAATGCTTCCAATTTAGAAAAATTTAGTGACAAAAATAAAAAATAATTATTTAGAATAAGCAAAATAGGGGTTTTGATATTTTGATCAATTTCAGCATTTTAAATTTTCTATGTTATGTTGGTCTTAAAGCATTTCTCCCCCACCCCCGATTCTCATGTTGCGGCCCGCGTGAAATAGCTAACATATGCATGCGGCTCGGTAGAATAAAAGGTTGAGTACCCATGTTCTACATGGTTCAAAAAATAAACAAGCACAAGACTTTATATGGTTACTATTCCAATTCAAGCACGATCCTCACTGTATATGGAAGTTCGTTGAACGACTGTGAGCGCGCATGCAGCAACTACAACCCAAACTCGCATGTTAAACTATTTTTGTACACAAGGAATTACACAAATGTACACATGTGTTTGTAAGTTCAGTGATGAGTCGAGATTCACTTTGTGACGGGTTCTTACGCGTTTCACTAACCTTCTCATATATTCTTTAAATGTTTTATTTTTTCAACCAATCTCCACCGGGAGCCAAAGCGTGATTTATGCAAATGAGATATTTTATATAAGTTCGAGTTTAGCGAGTTAGAAAGGAGAATGAAACGAAATGAGAAAGTGTTTTTTAAGTGTAAACGTAGATGTTGTGAGTAGAGTCTATCGTACCGTTGTGGATAAAATTACTTCATAAAAGAACTGCGAGAATAGCTGAGAAAGAAGTCGCCTATTAAAGGAATCCTAATTCAAGTTGTTCCAATCAGATATTAAGGAAGCAGCTAGACGAACCTGCCATAACATAAGAAATCAGGTTAGTTTTATTTTTCCGATTAAGTACAAGTGTGTAGCTGTAATTGTACGCGTCGACCCTTCGTAGATTCAGATAGGATTCCGTCGTTCATGATTATTGAATCCTTCTCATTCTCCACTGTGTTTTATTGTTCTTAAAATTGAATAGTATTTGTGTAATCTCTTAATTAAGAAAGATCAATAAATAAGATTGATTTGTTAAAATAAGTAGTGAATTTATTATGCATTCAACACGTTCAGATTCAGGTAATACCCGAAGGGGAATTGATAATCTTAGAGGTAGCGAGAGGCTAAGACAACTTGGCAGTGATTCTTGTCAAGTCTTCTCTGGAGCGAAAACGGAGCTGGCTTTCATCGTTCCGACGTAACAGAAATTGACAGATTTAGTGGAAAAGAGTTTACCTGGGGTAGTCGTACACCATTGCCCGTCTTTGATGATGGAACTGTCAACGCACCGCGCTGCAGGGATGGGATCCTTGAAGCCTGTATGAAGTTGTTTCGGAATACTATAAGCCCGGACTAAATTTTGACGGACGATAATACGCGGCCGCATGGAACTCACACTGTTGATGAATTTCTTGAAGAAAATGATATTTGTGTAGGATTGGCCCATGAGGTCTCCATATCTCAATCTTGTTACACATGTTTGGGATCGTTTAAGAAGGACCATTTTTAGGCGAAGCCCCCCCCCCCAAAGTTAAGTCGTACTTTTGGAAGAATGTGTTTTGTTACCACAAACCTTTATTGACACCTTCGGTAGTGATGGGAGGCTGGCATTTCCGCCAATCAAGACTACCTAAATTTCCGAAAGAGAAGAGTTTATTCCTGACATGAAAAATCTAATCTGCCCTAAATTGTCCTCGGCACCCCGTTTTAAGTGAGGGCAAATTCCACCCTTTGTGCTTGCGCGCACTCTTTGTCCAGCCTCGTCATTGGACAGTAACCAAGCGCAAAGTTACAAAAGTTGCATCTTTAATTAAATTTATGGGTCCATTCACCCTGCATGACGTTGACAAACCCCGTGCTGGTCCCCAGCGCAAGAATTCCAACAACATCCTGTAAACAAGGGATATACAAATTACTGATTATTTGGGGCCAACTCCATTGCCGGCCAGCCTCCCATCAGTAGCTTGTTGTGAGTCTTATATATTAGTGCATGGTAGTCACAATCCATATTAGACAGACTTTTCCTGAGAAATGCTTTATGTCTGATTCATGATTTTACACACATGTTTTAATGTGCATCTAAATTCACAAATAAAATCGTGTCCATACTATTATTATGTTGCCATATTCTTGTCTTGTCACATTGTATTATGTATCTACGTTAAATTTCGTGGCAACACAGTGGATGATCAGTTTTCACACATTTTATGTTTGTGACCTTATTTTGGACATGAGTGTTGTAATGACAATTTTATTTGCGGTTTTCTTCGAACTTCCTTCGCAGTTACTATTAAACATGAATGACTGTCACCGACTACTCGTGACTCATTTGCTAATAATATTGACACTGAATCTTCCACCACACAGGTAAGCCTGACTCACAATCTCTGAAGGAACAGGTACCAAAAAAGAAAGATTTCCTCACTCAAAGAAATAAACTAGGATTCAATTTTTTCCCTGAGTCAAACCACGCCATTTACCTTATGGCTAAGTCAGCATCACGCAAAATCCCACTTAACTCTGTTTCGTAACATAAAGGAAAGGATTGAATAACATTCAGGAACTAATGCATCTGCTCCAGAGACTGAGGAACTGATTCACAAAGGACTTTTTCTCTATACCATCTTTTTTTAAAATGAGCTATAAACGGATGTGGCTTGCGCAACGCATGCTATTGCTGTTCAAGGTTAAACATTAACCTCTTTTTTTCTCTCTCTTCTGCATCTTCTTATTTTCTTTCGGATTAAATGTTTCTCGATAGTAGTAGGTAAATGGAACATTGTCATCGAGTGTGTGAGGAAGCCAGATAACTTTTAATCTTGTCACGAGATTTTCATTTATCACTTTCTCTGAAAATTTGTTTCTTTTAGTTTTTAGTTTTACACTTGTTTCAAAATCAAACGAGAGATTTTTTCAAAAGAACTTTTTACTAATTTGCTCTTTTTGAGTTTTTTATACAAATTATAATCCAAAGAAATAAGAATTTTTTGGGACGATACGCGTTAAAATCTGTTGCATTTTGATCATACATATTAACTAATGAGTTTAAAAGATTCATACATATGTCACAAGTTAATGACATAATATGAATATATATTGAACAATTTTTCAATCACATCTTGGGGATAGTAATATGTCTTTATTTCTTCAACAGATAAATGAAACTTTTTTTTCTAATGTACTACCTGAGGTCTCGGTAGCCTAGTGGTCAAGGTAGCAGACTTGTGGCCAGCGTGTCATGAGTTCGAGCCTAGTACCGCTGAAGACCCGCCGTGTAGGTAGCAATGCACGCTAAATCTGTGGAGAGTTCAAACGTCCTCGCGTTGGTGTGGTAGTTAGGAGAGGGAGTGTCAGTTGAAGTGTCGTCCTCGTCAGGGGTTAGTGTCTTACTGAAAGACGAATTTTATCCATTCTACTTTATAGATTTTTTTTTGTAAGTTAATTAAAGATGTGAATTCAGTTGCCACACTTTTGACGCACCATATCGAGGACTGATAAACATTAAATTTGTCAAAACTCACAAAATCTTCACGTTGGAGTAGCGTGTAAGTTTGGAGGAAAAAAATTCCCATATTTTTAACGACTACAATAACTAGGGATGTGCAAGTGGTATTAACCACCGATTTTGTCTAATGTGGTACCTTTATAAAGGTAGCGGCTAATGGTAGTATCGAAACGAGCCGTTTTCAAGATATTTGCAATTTCGTGTCATTGGAATGTTATATTTGTGTTGTCACAAATTTTTGAATAATAGTAAAAAAAATCATTTGTTGTCAGTTCTATATAACTGTCTGTAGACTATATGTAATGTCAGAAATTATTTCTCCGTCTGTTTCTAGGGGACAAAAAATAGAACAGGGACATGGTTTATTGGGAAGCACATGCAAATCAACCATGGAGAATAATAGAAGTCCTCACGGTCAGTGGCGTAGCTAGGTATCCAAAGGCTCTGATGCAAACAAGCAAAAAATAAGGGCCTTATTTAGATTGAGTTTTATCCAGATAAAAAGTAAAAATATATGAATATTTTAAATACATACAAAGCTACTTTATAACGTCAGCTCTTTATCGTCCTCTGTAGAATACAGGAAAGCAAAGCTACATACTACCTACATGTATGTGTATGAGTTTTTTTGTGTGATTTTTGGTGTTCGCTCAGGTTCAATTTGACACCACGACACTGGTAGATGTACTGGTATACCACGTACTCGTAGAAGGCTGAATAAGAAATTTGACAATTTTGGAAATTTTTGTTTACTATATTCTCTTTCCTGGGGTTGTTTGCACTTAAACACCCCACTGGGTTTCCTTTTTATCTATAATTTTAGTTTTCTAATTTATGCAATACAATTCGTAAGTGCTCGAGTACTTACTGACGTTAAAAAGGAGGAGAAACGTTATGCTATGCTACAAAACGTCGTTGGATAATCCCTGGCTATTTATTTATTTTTTCGGATGGATGGAACTCCCCCACCAGAGAGTTTAAAGCTACAGAATGGTCCAGCGACATAGACCGGAAATGATACAAAAATTACGCAGAACAAGGAAATACAATACACACAATACTATTGTAATTAATAAAAAAAAAACCTCTGCAAAAGAGCAGAGGAGGGAGGGGGTAAATTACAGCAGTCTATTGCAGATACTAGTTGATTGTGATATATTGAAACAGGAAACTAGCTTATTATGAATTAAAAATTTATTAAAAAAAAGAATGTAACTAGCTCCAAAAAATAGAATGTATAATAATAATAAAATATTTATCCATTGAAAATGAATTTTATTCTTACAACACAATGAATTGCAAATCAGATGAAAAAAAAAAATACAATACACTATATATATGAATAGTCGCCAAAATTTCCATCCACAATTAAATTAAAAATGTATCATGTAAACCAAATATTTCTGTACAATTCAAATGATGAATAACATATAAAAATATGTTAATTTAAAAAAAAAACAGTGAATCACAAGATTGTTGCGTTAGATATTCCATAAACTTTTCAGGTCATAAAAGTAATTAATTGAATATACGTGTATAAAAGTAATGAACGTGGTATTTCTGCAGTTTTCTTTAAGTTTGCAGTTATTGCAACCAAATGCTGCGCAGTATGTCATTTTTGAACATAAAAAAAGAAGGAAGTAATGAAGTAAGAATTAACTATATGGGAAGTAACAATAACAAATACGAGAGAACAAGTTCAAAACACTCAGATTTTTTGCTCGATATTAAAAAAATTATTTTTTTCCAAACAATAATCGTTTCTTTTTCTTGTCAAGCAACCATTTAGGCAAAATAAGACGTTTTAAAAATTATAATGTTAAACTAAAATAACAAAATAATCGTAGCTATAATAGTAAACAAACGGCAGCGAAATCACGTGACACAGATTTCACGTGAACGTGACTTCACATGAATTTAGTCCATTGTATCCTGTGTAGGTTTTTCAAAATGTAGTAAAAAGTACGGAAAGAGATTTTTCAGGAAGTTTATTTTCCAAGTCTGTAACAGTTTATAGAAAAATAAAAAATTGAAAATAATATAAAAACTTTTTTAATAAGTGAAGTGTTCGCAACACTATGCAAACAACGGAAGGAATTTGGGAGAATTCCTTACAAGTTCGAAATTAATTTCAACTGAGTTGCTATGATTACAGTTGTGTTGCAACCTCTTATATTATATCTTTAATATGGGAGAAATTATCGCAAGTTCGGCTTGCTTGGTGATCAGGGTCCGAGGTGCCCCTCTGAGCTTGAGGGCCCCGGTGCACGGCTCTGCCCAGCTCACTGGTAGCTACGCCAATGCTCACGGTTCGAGTTCTAGGCACAATTGTTCAGAGGAGGTGGCACTCGCTCCTGTAGCATGCAAAGTTGGGTCCAGTTATGGGACTTTTCTCGATGAGTTTTTATGCTATGAAGCGATTGTTGACAAAACCGTAATTGCCAGACTTCTGTCTGGTTTCTTCTTGTCCCATTTTGGGGAGCCAACTGAAGTGGAAAAATAAAACAATCTGCGATTATTCACAACTGCAAAAACGTGTATAGAGTGATTTATTAAGATAGCGCTATATAAAGCAACACGAGGGAGCTCGTAGGTTGTAACCTCGGTCGAGTGATAAAAATGACATTTTAGCTGGCACCCCTTTTCCAAACTACCACACCGCGCCAACGGAGTGAGTTCTTCGGGTCTACGGACAAGATATTTGATCAAGTTCGGGAAGAAGAATGGGATGAAGACCCTGATTATTAATTATGGTCTTCCTGCGAAAAAAGAATTTACGTAAACGCAGAAAACCATGGGAAAAAAAAGCGTCGAAGAGAAAGCGGTGAATGCACACGATAAGGCACAGGCAGGCAAAATGACAGATAATAAATAATTATAAATTTGTCTATTTTTGAAAATGGCTCATATCCGAATGGCTCCAATGCTCTAACATCCAATAGTTTTTCAACGATAACAAATTTCTCAAAATCGATGAGTTAGTATTTATTAACGTTGAACTATAAAGCAACACGTGTGTTGTTGGCAACGAACCTCGTAATTTACACCTCATAACGTTCAGGGACATCTTAAGGCATGGTCCAACCGAGCCCGGGCCCAGGGCCCCATCACAATGGGGGCCTCGTCTTATTCTCGACTCAGTCTTAATAAGATCATTATTCAAATAATTTCAACGGTCAATCCGAAAAACTGGGAATTTCGAACGATATGTCAACTGGCTGCCTGTGATGACCGTGGTCCATATATAGGCCAAGGCCTACCACCATGCATTATCATTACTCATTCAGTCAAAAGACGGTAGTTGGTCGAGCCAGTCTGGTGTAAGTCATATTTATTTATTTGTTTCGGGTTATTGTTTGTACGAGTATTGACAACGTATTCTATATACTGTCTACTTTTAAGGGTCATAGGTGAGACCTACCTTTGTGTTGAGGTACAGGGCCTTCTTTCACGTAGGGGCCCAGGGCCTCAAGAAGTCTTAAGGTATCCGACTGGCGTCAACTTTATTTTTTAAACAATGGAGTTTTTGTTGTTTTTAGATTTTTTTAGTACATTTAAAAAAAAATATACAAAAATTAAGAAGAGAAAAATAAATTATTATAACTAAACTGGGAAAAAATGGGTAAAAATTGACGAAAAATAACATTAATGCAGTCCATTCTGTACCAAAGGTTTATGAACAAATTTTCAATTTTTCTATTCTGATGTGTTGCTATATGTTATTCATTGTCGAAATGACTTTCAGGATAAGAGCTATTTTAATTTTTACAAGAACTAGAGCACTTTATCTCAGTTACTATATGAAATTGCTTAAAAACAAGATATCAATCATTGGCATGTGGCCAAGTAATTTTAGC
This sequence comes from Trichonephila clavata, assembly GCA_019973975.1. NCBI lineage: Eukaryota > Metazoa > Arthropoda > Arachnida > Araneae > Nephilidae > Trichonephila > Trichonephila clavata. The sequence goes on from BMAO01005377.1 coordinate 41,211, forward strand.
GCGTTTTTCACATGTTGTATTTTACAATAGGAAAATTCGGGAAAACTATGGGAAAATTTAAATATGATTCGACTCATCTAGGGCACAAATGCGACCAAATGCCGAAAACCCGAGGTCAATTGGTTGCTTATTGGCTGAGAAAAAGGTACGACAAAATATGGAACGAAGACAAAATTTGTGTCCTAATAGCGCTTTTGTTCCACTACGTGAAAAACGCGCTAAAAACAGTGATTATATTCACATAAGGGACTGCAAATTTTGTAATAAAACAGTGATTGATAAATCTGAAGATTAAAACACTTCTATTATTATACAGAACTTACACAAAAAATTTCAGTTAATTGGTTTCAAAACTTTTTTAGCAATCGCTGACCCCGTTTGATTATTTAAAAAAAATCACATTTCGAGTAAAACGCGCTTTAAAGTGTGACATCTTGCTTAAAGTAATGACATCTGCTTTTACTAAAACACTTGTAGTTTTTCTTCTAGTGAACGGGAAATGATAAACTTGGTATTTTTATAAAGCTAATAAGATGGCTTATAAAATAAAATCATAAAAAAAATTTGTCAATTTTTGGCAAAATTTACAATTTTAGGGTAGTCGGATACCTTAAGACGTCCCTGGTTATGGTCAAGTGACGAAACCTGAATTGGCACCTCATTCTCGGAAGTGAGGAATTTGAACCACGACATATTTAACGTGCATCAGCCCCTCTATATGGCGGGTCTTCTGTGGCACTAGGACTTGAACTCATGACCCTGACCACTGGACTACCACGGACAATCTACAGTGAGTCCACTATATCGAAAAAGGCAACCGATGACTGAAAAATAGTCCGATTTGAATAATTGTTTTGCTAATGACTGATAACTGCTTATAGCGCGTTTTTGAATCAAAACTACTTTTGAAAATTTGACTTTTTTGTATCTTGTGCCCTTTTTAAAAATAGGTTCTAAAACTTCACACACATAAATTTTATAGATTGTATCTCTAACCCTCTACTCTCTGCCAAGATTTTTACTTCCGGCT
>BMAO01005378.1:0-26427 GCA_019973975.1 Trichonephila clavata
TAGATCACAGATGTACAAACATTGTAGTTTGAGCCCACTAGATCCCAGTGCCCTATTCTTGTCATCCCAGTGCCCAGACACTGGATCTCATTTTACTTTATAATGATGTCATGAAAGTGTCATGAAAGACAGCTGACACTGGATCCAGAAGACTTAATTTCAACCAAATAATAAAGGCTAGATCCCAGTGCCCTATTCTTGTCATCCCAGTGCGTGACACTGGGATCTCATTTTACTTTATAATGATGTCATGAAAGTAGCTGACACTGGGATCCAGAAAAGTTTGCTTGTAAGCAAGCAAACTAGCATAGAAAGTGGTTACAACGTTTTCGATGAGATTGCAGAAAGGCTAGATTCCAGACTGGAATGACATCGTTCACTATGTACCATATTGCAATAGTTGTGGTCAAGGCACTGGGATCTGAAATTGCAGTGTTCGTACAGTTATAGAATATAGATCAGAAGTGACAAAGCCTAAAAAAAGCCTAATATAATACAAAAAGCTTTATGAAAATCAGAGTTGGAGTAATAGGCTGCTTAGGCAAAATGGGCAAGAAAATACTCAATGAATTAATTACAAATACCAAAGTGGAAATAGCAGGTGCTGTTGCCCGTTCAGGCAGTAAGTACATAGATTCAGATATTGACCAATTATAGCCAATCTAGGAATCAAGGTTACAAGTTCTATTAGTGGCATATTTGAGTTATCCGACGTTGTAATAGATTTTACAACTAAAGAATGTATGTTAGACTGCCTTAAAGCAGCTGTAAAATTTAAAACACCGCTGGTTAGTGGCACAACTGGAATAGAAGGTGTCGATTTGAAAGAATATGCTGCTGAAGTTCCAATATTATGGTCAGCAAATATGAGTGTTGGGGTTAATGTGTTGCTGAAATTGGTAAAAAAGCTGCTGAGCTTTTAGGTAATGAATATGACGTTGAGATTTGGGAAATGCATCATAACTTAAAAAAGGATTCACCATCTGGAACAGCTATAGAACTTGGCAAAACAATTGCTAATGCTTCAAAAGTGGATTTTCAGTCCAATCAATATTTACATAGTGGTTCAAACATAAGGAAAAAGGGGGAATAGGTTTTGCAGTATCTCGTGGAGGTGGAGTAATAGGAGATCACAGCGTGATGTTTGTTAATTCTGATGAACGGATAGAACTAAACCACAAAGCAATTGATCGCACAACATTTGCTAAGGAGCTGTTCAAGCAGCAGTATGCTATACGAAAATAAAAGAAAATTCCGGGCTCTATTCAATGCAGGATGTGATATGAGCAATACACGTGCCTCTGTTAAAGATTTAAATCTCTGGTACGGCTCTAAGCAAGTTTTATTCGATATAAATTTGAATATTTATAAAGAAAAGTTACTACTTTTATCGGACCATCCGGGTGCGGTAAATCAACATTTTTGCGTTGTTTTAATCGTATGAATGACTATGTACCAGGTTGCAAACTGTTGGTGAATTAGATATCGATGGGCTGGGTGATATATATTCACGCGATATGGATGTTGTACTACTTAGAGCAAAAGTTGGTATGGTATTTCAAAAGCCAAATCCTTTTCCAAAATCAATATATGATAATGTTGCTTATGGCCAAAATTGCATGGTATGGCGAAGGATAAGCAAAAATTGAATGAGATGGTGGAAAATAGTTTAACTAAAGTTGGCTTATGGAAGAATAAAAGACAGATTGCAAGATAGTGCACTCGATTTATCGGTGGCCAACAACAGAGGCTATGCATCGCTCGCGCATCGCAGTGAAGCCAACTATTTTATTAATGGATGAACCGTGCTCCGCTCTCGATCCAATGGCAACCAATGCAATCGAAATCTTATACAGAGCTGAAATTAAGGTTTACTATAATTATGGTAACTCATTCAATGAAGCAAGCTAAAAAGTTATCTGATAGTGTAATTTCTTTCATAATGGCAGAATTGTGAGTCTGAAGCACTCAAAGAAATATTCGAAAATGCTCAATCTCCCTTAACAAAGGAGTATATCCTGGATCATTAAATTTCTGTCATCAAAGTAGCTTGGCTACTTTAAAAAATGTATCCGTATGCCGTATCTGTCGTTCAGCATGGTATAACTAAACTGACTTAGATTTACCGACAACCGTCATCCCGCTAGCGGGATCTAGAGATACCGCGCAACTGTACGAACATTGCGATTTGGCCCATCAATCCCAGTGCTTAACACTGGATCCAGGAATTTTATTAAGTCGGCAAGCATAAAAATAGCTGTTTATGTTAAAATACAACGTTTTAATGTTATGGAAAGGCTGGATTCCAGTGTCAAGCACTGGAATGACAAGAAGAGGGTACTTGGATAAGAGGCATTGCCCTTCTGGTAGGCCCAAATCGCAATGTTGTACAGTTATTGGAATGAATCGCAGTATGACACAGGGAAACCTTTCTTGGGTTAGCTATAGTGCAATAGAAGTCTAATCTACTTTCAATTCTCCAGTATGTAAATTGCGTGGTAAAGATTCTATTCTTTGCAGTACTTAAACTTTTATTTTTTGCATGTATACCAAGCTTATTGAATTCTCGGGCAGCAGGAAACACCCTTGCTTCAAGCGAACCAGCAGTTTTATTATAATGATCAACAGCGCTTTTTAAGCTCCTGCGTAAATTATCAAAGTTTTCACCCATTGTGCAAATGCGCTCATATAAAATATGACCTAGTTCACTGATTTTCTTTGCATTTTCAGCTATCATCTCTTGCTTCCACCCATACGCTATTCCCTCAGCAACGCATTAGAGTGATCGGTGTTGCAATGATCACTTTTTTTCCACTCCAATCTCTATCAAAGCAGGCTCATATTCCAGTGCTGCGCTAAAACCCCCTCCCCTGTTAAGAAAAGCACCACAAGTTCTGGCGTATTTTCAAATTGATTCCAGTACTCTTTTTTACCCAAGTCATTTATTGTGTTTTTTTATTGCCAAGGAATGATTCTTTAATTTCTCCTTTTGTATTTGCAAATCATTTTGTGATATAGCATCCATGTAAGAATCCAGTGGCACTTTAGCATCTATTATTATTTGCTTTCCAGATGCATTTTGATTATTAAATCAGGACGCAATAAATTATCCTCATTTTTATCAATCACTGAGGCTTGAGTAAAAAAATCGCAATATTCAATCATTCCCGCCATTTCTACCACTCTTTTGAGTTGCATTTCACCCCATTTCCTCTAATATGGGCTTTCTCAAGGCATTAGCAAGGCTGGAAGTTTGGTTCATCAGCGCTCCAATTTGCTCCTTTAAACCTTCATAGGCCCCTACCTCTCTTTTCCAGCTCGCGTATTTCATTATCGAATTTTTCTAATTTTTCTTTTATCGGAGTTACAACTTCGTTAATCGTTGCTTGTCTTTTTTTGAAATCACTTTCCGTTTCTTTTAATTTGTTATCAATGACTTCCTTCGCTAAGTTCAGAAAATTATTGTTATTTGTCTGCAAAGCATCAAGAGAGAGCGCTTTAAAAGTGTTTTTAATCTCTCCTCTGCTTTTGTTAGTAATTCTATTTCCTTTTTCTTTTCCTCACGTTCTTTTTGCAGAGTTACTTCAAGTTCTGCTCTTTTGACCCTTAAATCAACTATTTCTTCATTCTTCGTAAGCAAACTTTGTTTTGTCTCTTGAAGTTCTTGCTCTAATTTACATAAATTACCCTCAAGGTTTGCTTTCTTTTCGCTCAGTTTTTTTACGATAATGTAGAAAAATAGTAATAGAGAGACAACCAGAATTATAGAATTGAAAAGCATCAGAATAAAAAAACTGTGTTTACAATTCTATATGACTTTTGTGTGTATAAGAAAGAAAAAAAGAGCACCTGAAGTGGTGCTCTTTTTGAAGGGTTTGTTATAGTGGTTATTGATTAACGAGAATGGTATTATCAGCAGCTTGTTCTGCTATTGATTGAGCAAATAATGAGCTCGGTACCACCTTGCAAAATAATATTTCTCTTTTCAAGCTTGCTCCTAGCAAATAGTCGTATAATTCTGGAGAAAGGTGCAGTCTACTTTGATACAGCACAACAGCACCATTATTGCTACCATTTTTAGTTTTACTAGGACTTGCTACTTTCGGTAGCGTACCATTAGTAAGAGCTTTAGACGAGGAGACAGGAGTTGATTGTTCTACTGCTGGGTCAGTAGTTAATGATCTTGGTTGTGTAACTCCATCATCTTCTGCATCAAAAAACTCCTCTGATTCAATAGTCACTTCCTCTTCTGTATCAAAAAACTCCCCTGATTCAATAGTCACTTCCTCATTGCTAACCTCTGGTTGTACTTCCTCGTTACTAGCAGTATTATTAGGTTTACCTTTTTCCTCATGTGCATTAACTAAAGTTCTTGAGGTTCACTTGGCACTGCCGGTGATTTTGGTTGATCAGGAGTATCTATTTTAACAGGTTCATTATTAGGAGTTGATAATTCTTGAGTTGAATTAACTCCAGGTAATTCTGTTAGACCAGCAGTTGTTGAACTTGATGCATGTTCTTCAGCAGCAACCTCCCTGTTGCTGTCATTGTTAACCACTTGTTGTGTCGTAGTAGTATTAGGCTTAGGTTGTTCCAGCGTTGCAGTTTTGAATGCCCTATTAGATATACTATCTACTTTTTTAACCATTGCATTACTAGAATTTCTTTTGCGCTGATTTTTTAAATTGACCATTTTCATTTTTCTTCTGTATTGATTCTATCGATATAATTTTCTCATCAACACTATTGCCAGTAATGCGATATTCATTTGCATCACATTTTATATATATAAGCAGTGCATTTAATCTTGTAGCTTCACTATTCTCCTTACATTTTGCTAACTGTTCTGGAGTTAGAGTTAATAACAACTTTCCACCATCTCCAACTTTGAGATTAGGTGTCGGAAAATTTTCTGGTAGCTCCTTAGCATCTGTTTCAGATGTATTAATTACAGGTTCTTGAGGTTTACCTGGTGGTGTTGGTTGATCAGGATTAACTTCATTATCCAGAGTTTTTGGTGTTGTGTGGTCTTTTGATTGATCATTTGCTTGAGCAGGTCCCTGTTTCTCATTATCTGAACGCTCCTCATGCTGTGATGTATTTTGTTGAGTAGCATTTGCTTTACCATCAAACAACCACTTCCAGCCTGATGAAATTTTTCTTGCAACCCATGAAATTCCTGTGTGATCAGCAATCCACTTAAAAAACTTTTTTATACTTTTCCACATATTTTACTCCTATAATTAATAATAAATTAACTCGATTATTACATATAAAGTCTAACCTGTCAACTGTGGAGAGAAAATATATGGTATAAAAAGAAGTAAAATGGTTCTATAGCTAAACTGACTTACGGCAATTTGAAAAACCGTCATTCCGCTACTAGTTAGCGGAATCTATGCTGAGATACCGCGGCGGTATGACGTGTTGCTTTGGTCAGCTATAAAGATGATGCTGTGGAAGTTTTTAGTACTTGCTTGCAACTTTCAACAATTTAATAGCACTGGTGTTTACAACCTCTCCGCCGACACGCTTAGTGACAAAAAACCTCACATAAGGTTTATTCGTATAAGGGTCTCGTAATATTCTCATTCCTCTGTTATCTACAATCTTATAAGCTTGTTTAAAATCTGCCATCGCAATTACCGGTAGCTGATTGTTTGGCACCGGTGGCATATCGGCAGACTGGTATACTGGTATCCCCATTAAAGTATCTGGAGCTTTAAGCGACAAACTTGGTTGCCAAAGATATTGACCTGTTTGAGCTTTTAGTAGTCTAACATTCTTCAACGTACTCCTGTTCATCAAAAATGATGCATTTTTGGAATAATATTCATCTAGAGAGTAATACAACATCATTATTGAATCACTATCTAATTTTTCAGTTTTAACTTGCTCTATTTTATTATAACTGTTTCCATTTTCATAAGCTAAAATTCCTTTGGGTTGAAAAGTGCCCTCACCCTTAATGAAGGCTTCGCTTTCTTCCTTACTAAAAGTCTCGGCAATCTTTTCCACCAGCCAACTCTCAACATCGACAAACGCATCATCGAGTAACTTTTGTGATATTTGTGGTTGAGCATATAACTCGTAAGTCGTGATAGAAATCTTTTGGATTTTGGGCGTGTCCGTATCTTTTGCAAAATCATACTTAGATTTATTGCCACCGTCCTCATCATCTACTGTTTCACTACTCCAACCTGCAACGGCACGGTCAAAATCTTCTATAATGTAATCCAATGTTTCAGTAGAGATTCTTTGACTGGAGCATATTTGTCGCATTGGGGACGAATCAGTTACGCGCTTGTTTATGCGTTTTACAATATGCGGAGTAACTAGATACCCCCCGATATCATTATCATCTCCACTGAGGGTTTTGTGCGATAAACCGCTTTCCATTCCCTTGCGGATATAATCAGAAAAATATTTATCGCTTGTGCTAAAATCTGTATTTACTTCTGGACGTTGAGCTGCAGTTTCGATCAAGTCTAAACGCTCTTTGCAACTATCAATGGCATTATTTACCTTGCATAGCTGCTCAATTGTTGCAGAATCAGCACGCCCTTTGCTTTCAATTTCTTTTAGTTTGCGATCATTTATTAATTTAAATTGCTCCCATGATGAAGCGAGTTCATTGATACGGTGAGCGATATCGGTAAGTGACATAATAGCCTTGTATCTTGAAAAAAGCATCTAATGCTTTAAGCTTAAGCACTAGATGGAGAAGGGAAAAACTCTGTTGCTAGCCTTAGATATAAAATCTGTATAGGAGACAAGAGTTCCCTTCTCAAAGTATAGGCTGGACGGTATCGTAGAAAAACCTAAATGGTTCTAATTCTGTATTCACAAGGTTAGCCCTACTTTTCATTTTAAATAGTAACGTATGGGGTTATATATGATCAACAACTTTTTGGGCATAGACATATCAAAAGATCGCTTTGATGTTTATCTCTCATTCATAAGTAAAAAAGGAAAACGTGAAACTAGGAAAAGAAGCTTTAAGAACGATGATAATGGGTTTCAAGGTCTACTGAACTTTCTACAAAAACATAACGTAGAACAAGTGAAAGCTTGTATGGAAGCTACTGGTTGTTATAGCGAAGCTTTGGCTGAATTTCTACACAATTCTGGATATTTTGTTAGTGTTGTAAATCCTTATTGTATTAAATCTTATGCGAGGAGTAAGCTTGTAAGACAAAAGAATGATCAGACCGATGCAGAAATTATTGCTGATTATTGCCAAAGACAGGAACCTTCTCGTTGGACACCACCTTCTCCTGAAATGAAAAAATTAAAACATCTTTATCGTTGCTCGGTTGCGTTAAAAGATGAGTTAACATTAGTAAATAACCACTTAGAAAAAAAAGAGAGACTTCCCAAAGAAGTTGCAAATGCTTGGGAAGACCTTGCAATGAATATAGCTCAAAAAATAGAAACAATAAAAAACTCCGTACGTGAACTATTAAATCGACACAAAGAATTGTTGGAAAATTTTCAACTTCTATTGACTATTCCAGGCATAGGAGAAGAATCAGCAACAGCTATTTTAGCTGAAGTTCCTGACACAAAGGCTTTTAGAGATGCCAGGCAATTGGCAGCATATGCAGGAGTTATACCGAGAAATATAACATCAGGTTCCTCTGTATATGCCAAACCCAGATTAAGTAAATCAGGTTCACGAACACTACGTAAGGCAATGTATTTTCCTGCTATAGTAGCTAAAAATCACAATCCTATTATTATGACTTTTTGCAAGAGATTAAAAGAAAAAGGCAAGCATAATATGGCCATTGTGGGAGCTGCGATGCGTAAGTTACTCCATATTGTTTTTGGTGTTCTAAGTTCAAAGAAGGCTTTTGATTCAGACCATATCAAAAACTATAGGGCTAAAAGGTTGGCTGAAGGTTTAGTGCTTTAAAATCAAAAAATGCTTTCTATCACATCTTATGTGAAATAGTATCTTACACAAATTTATTGAATGTAGTTGGTTAGTGGATATGTTGATAAGTAAATTTCTGCTGTCTTAGAGCATGTCTTCAAACTAAGTAGAAAGGAGTTAAGAAGTGTGTTATAAGATATATTTTAAATGTACCCAAGCGATATAAGTGACAAAGAATGGAAGATGATAGAGCAATATTTTGAACCTAAAAAGACCGGCAGACCAAGAAGACACAGTATTAGAACAATTATTAACGCAATCCGCTATGTGATGAGAACAGGCTGTCAATGGAGACAACTACCTAAGAATTTTCCACCATGGAAAACCGTGTATAGTTGTAATTCGCGTTTGAAAAAAAGTGGAATATGGCAAGAAATTCAAGATTTTCTAGTTAAAAAACTAAGAAAGATAATTGGTAAGAATGAAACTCCATCAGTAGGAATAATTGACAGTCAATCAGTAAAAACCACTCAAAAAGGGGATCCAGAGGATATGATGCTGGCAAGAAAGTAAAGGGTAGAAAACGTCACATCGTTGTAGATACTCTAGGTCTTGTAATTGCTGCTGAAGTACACAGTGCAAGCATTCAAGATCGTGATGGTGCACTAAATCTTTTTGTTCAAGCCAAATGCAAAGCTCCAACATTACGTAAGTTTTTTGCTGATCAAGGATATACAGGTAAATTGCAAAACCGCTGTTTATTGGAAACTGGATGTTTATTGACGATTACCAAGAAAGTAGTTGATACAGGATTTCAGGTTATTCCTAAACGTTGGATTGTTGAAAGAACCTTTGCTTGGCTCTCCAATTTTAGACGTATGAGTAAGGATTATGAGCATTCTCCTCTCACTTCAAAAAACAACATCTTTTTTAATATGATCACTATTATGCTCCACAAATTAGCTCATTCTTGAGTTTGAAGACATGCTCTTATATGTAACTAATTTACTTATCAACATATCCACTAACTATAATCTGTGTACTGCTACACAGGATGTAAATTGAAAGTATTTTTTGATTTTATGATGTAACTTGAGCAATTTTTATAATTTTTTTGTTGACTGGTGAGACGGTATCTCCTTTGAAAATGAAATAAAAATGGAAATAAGGTAATAGGAATGGCATCCATAGATGTTTCCCACAGTTGTACGAATATTGCAATATGGTACATAGTAAACGATGTCATTCCAGTGCTCCCTTTCTCGTCATCCGAGTAGCTGACACTGGGATCCAGCTTCTATGCAACTTAATTAAAAACGTTTGTTTTAGCGTAAGACAACTACCTTTAGCTCATCAGCTCAGTTATAAGCAAAATTTCTGGATTCCAGTGTCAAACACTGGAATGACATCATCTGTTGTGCAATTTACCTTTAAAAATGAATGTTCGTACAGTTATGTGCTTGGCACTGAAATGGCATCATTTTTTATCTGTTGAAAATGTAAACCGAAAAATAGCGTGGCACTTTGTGCCACGCTTAGTACTGTAAGCTTAATCCAGTAATTAAATTAAGCGAGGTAAAATGAAAGATAATAGCACTATATAACGTTTGTTTTTTTGTGTCAAGCACTTTTTTTTATCTACTTCAATTAGATAAGGGATTTCAGTATTAATTCTGCACTACTTGCAGTTTTTGTAATGGGTCTGCCAATGACGATATAATCAGCTCCTGAATTTATTGCTTCTCTTGGTGTTGCTGTTCTTTTTTGGTCGTCATGACCTGGATCTATACGAATTCCTGGAGTAATAATTTTAAAGTCTTCACCGCATTCTCGGCGCACTTCTTGAGCTTCCAATGCAGAACAGACTATTCCATGGAGTCCAATCTTTTTTGCAAGCTTTGCAAGCAAAATTACCTGTGATTTTACCTCTCTTGCTACTCCAAGCTCGTTTAAATCCTCATTGTTCATACTAGTTAGCACTGTCACTCCAATCAGCTTTATTTTTGTGCCTTGCACTACACTTAGCGCTTCTTCAAGCATTTTTGTTCCACCGCTGATGTGCAGAGTTAACATTTCAATGTTCAGAACTTTTATTACTTCAACTGTTTTGGCTACAGTGTTTGGAATGTCATGCAATTTCAGATCTAAAAAAATTGGTACATTGCATTTTGCAACTTCTTGCACTCCAGAAAGACCTTGAGCAGCAAAAAATTCTAATCCCAGCTTTACCATGCCAACTTTACCACGCAGAGCATTAGCTAGAGAAATAGCCTTATTTAAGTCTTGTGTATCCAGTGCGCATATTATTGGGTTCATTATCTTGCATGATTTATCTTATAATAAGACTCATTGTTGTGTTTTGCAAATACTTTCACTCTGATTGAACTGACTGCGTTCATAAGATTCTGTCAATAGTGAATTTGGCAACTTGGTCGGGGTGGATGAGCGACTGACAAATAATGATTCATATCCAAGATCTTCCAGCGAAGAAGAAGGCGTTTCGTCTGGCAAAAGCCGTGCAATTTCTCCTTGTAACGCAGACTTTAATATTTGAATCGTATCTAATATTGCTTTTCCATCATTATTTCTTATTGGTTCTTCTATATTGTCTGTTACGCATCTTATCAACAGTTGCGCAAAATTCACTTGTTTTTCTTTCTCTTTCAAAAAATCTTCTATTTGACTGTCTCGTTCTAAAAGTGAATTTCTTAAACTTTTTACTTCATTATCACAATCTTTTCTTATTCCGTCTAACTCACAACATTGACTATTAATGCAATCATTTGCATCACGTAACTCTTCAGATTTCTCTTTTAATTCTTTAGATAAATTTTTCTTTTCTTTGTTGACCTCTTTAATTTTACATTGTAGCTTATCTAAGTTTGCATACAGTCTTTCTTGTTCTTCACGTAATTCCTTTACTTCTTTAGAAAGTCTATTTTTTTCCTTATTCAATGCCTCTATTTTTTCACTAAGTTCATGTTTTTTCTCACGTAATGTCTTTTGTGCTTCACGTAACGTTTCTATTCTATCATTCAACTCCTTATTCTCTAGCTCTAAATGTTTATTATTATCCATTTTCATCTTCAGCTTTGCAATAAATTCACTTTTTTCTTCCAACTGTTTCTTCGAATATGAGATTTCAAGTTTTAATTTCTCTTCCTGCTCACTAAGCTTACCTATTTCCTTTCTTGTTTTGTCCAATTCATTGTCTATTTCAAACGTACGATTCTTTGCTACTTCTAATCTTTTCTCCAAAGATTCTTTTTCTTTAAGAAGAAATTCTCTCTCAACTTCTGACTCATTTACTTTCTGATCCAATTTTTTTGCTCTCTTGTCTAAATTTTGCTTTTCTCGAGTTAATTCACGTAATTGATTCTTCACTTCTTTGTTTGCAGCTTCTTCAGCTTCCTTTCCTAGAGTTATTTCATTTTCTAACTCTTGCTCTTTCTGAGCGAATTTGTTTCTCTCAACCTCTATTTTTTTATTATTACTAATTATTTGATACGAAAGTGCAAGCACTAAAACAGATAATGTAGCTAAAGCAAGAATTAGAGGAAGAGGCACATTAGAAGTTACAATAAGCGCTAAAGATGTAAGTAACGTAAGAGTAGCTAAGGAACTAGCTATAAAATAAAATGTGTTAGCCTCACTAAGCAAATTGCTCATTACTCCCCTCCTCCCCCCACGTTCAGCAGTTTTGTATATATTTATTAAAATTCTCTTATCTGTGGAGGTCCCTGCACTTACACCGTTAGATGTGATAGAAATTATTTGTTATATCTTTAAAAGGCGATAAATGAGGGCTGTTGATATTTGTATCAAGACTTTCGTGATTTAGTTGCCCTGAATTTTCTTTATTCTCATCCTCATCTTCCTTTTTAGGAGATAGAGATTTTCTAAGATATCTTCTTGGTGTGGATGTGTAAGGAGAAGGTGGTTTTGGTTTCAAGAATTGTTCATTAGCAGACGGGAATGTTCAAAAAAGTGTGTCAAACCGAAAAAAAAGTAATAAATTGATATAAAAAAATGGAGGTTTGACAATGAGTCAAAAAATAGTAACCAGAACTACCGGATTGGTAGATTATAAAGAATTAGAAACAAATATCCTGTCGTCTATACGAGAAGGCAGGCCGTTGACAGGAAGAGATGGAGCATTAACACCATTTATAAAAAGACTGCTGGAGGCAAGTTTGGAAGGTGAAATAGAAAATCACTTGTTGGCTGAAAGCGAAGAAAATAATCGAAGAAATGGGAGGAATGGAAAGACTTTACGTACCAGTGCAGGTTCATTTGAGCTATTAACACCAAGAGATAGGGAGGGAAGTTTCGAACCACAAATAGTCAAAAAAAGGCAAACAAGCCTACATCCAGAGCTTGAAACAAAGATTTTGAGCACATTTGCCAGTGGTATGAGCTATAGAGATATAGCATCACATGTAGAAGAAATTTACGATCACAAAATATCGGCAGCAGAGATATCAAGTATTACCGACAAATTGCTACCGGTAATCAACGAATGGCGTAGTCGCCCATTGCAGTCTGTGTACCCAATAGTGTTCATGGTTTTTCAAAGTTAAGGAGGACGGGCATTGCGTAAGTAAATGCATGTATAATATATTAGGCGTAGATCAAAATGGCAGAAAAGAGGTACTAGGCTTTTATTTAGCCGAAAGTGAGGGAGCCAACTTCTGGTTGGGAGTACTAAATGATCTAAAAGAAAGAGGAGTAGAAGATATTCTAATTGCTTGTGTTGATGGTCTAAAAAGTTTTCCTGCAGCAATAAATAGTGTGTTTCCTAAAGCAGAAGTACAGCTATGTATAGTGCATCAGATAAGGAATTCATTGAAATATGTATCCAGCAAAGATGTGAAAGTTTTCATGAACGATTTGAAGAAAATATATCGTGCTTCAAGTAAAGAAATCGCTGAGAATTATTTGCTTGAGCTGGAAGAAAAATGGGGTGAAAAATATCCTTTGGTTATAAGATCGTGGCAAAACAATTGGGAAAATTTATCTGGTTATTTTAAGTATTCTGGGCCAGTTAGGAAGCTAATTTATACTACCAATCCTATTGAGGGGCTACATAGGCAGATCAGAAAATTCACAAAAACCAAAGGCTCATTTACCAGCACAAATGCCTTGTACAAACAGGTATATTGTGCTATAAAAAAGATAGAGCAAAAATGGATTATAGCTTTGCCTAATTGGGCATTAACTATGTCTCAGCTCGGCATTTTCTTTCCTAATAGATTGAAAATTGAGTTGAACTAAAAATGCGGTTTGACACACTTTTTTGAACATTCCCCTATTTCCATTATTATCTGGTATATTAACGTTAACTCTTTGTTTTATGAGATATTTTGCATGGCCCAACTTATCTTGAATAATTGCATTTAGTAATAACGTTCTTCCTTCAGCATCTTGAGAATTTACTCCTTCATGTGCTCCCCTTTCAAGCAATAGCACAGCATTTTCAACATCACCTTTTTCAGCTGCAACACTCAGTAGGGCTTGATCACCTTTATTAACATTAATGTTAGCACCATTTTTTAGCAACCAATCTATAACCTCTTCCTTTTCGCATCTGTCCTCAATCTCTAATGCTTTTGTAAGCACATCAAAGCAGTAGTTATGGTCAGAAACAAGTTTATTTAAATCTAATTCCCCTATATTAAGGTTGCGTGAGTATAAAAACTTTTCACTATGTTGTGCTCCATATTTTTGCAGCAAGCTATACATTTCACTGCCATATTGAGCATAATCCAAAGCAGTACAACCATCATTATCCCTAGCATTTACTTCCATTTTTTGATATAACATAGACAATGGCAAAAACCTTGCTACCAGGTACTGAGACACTTCTTTTTCATTAGCTTCTAAAAACAACTCAACAACTTTTCTATTTTCATTCCTAACAGATCTATGCAGTACAGTACGATCGCTAGCATCTATAGTGTCAATTCTACTGCAATTGCTTATTAATGAACTTATAACTTTTGATGAGCATTTTTTTTCTATAGCAACGTCTAGAATAGTTTTGCCATTTTTTGTAGCATTTATATCTAAATCTTCCTTGATAAGCTGCTTAATTCTGTTTTCCCTATCGGTGCTGTTTTTTATTCTCAACACATCTTCAAAGTACTCAAAATTAGACCACGCATTATAAAATACTTCATTTTCTACTGATTTTTGTATTCTTTCTGAGTAAGCAATATCTGAATGAGCAACATTTCCTATTTGTTCACATGCTATATCAATTCTACTATTATTTTCTGTATTTGCTGCCATATACCCTCCATAAAGCCTAACTTATATTATACTATACTTGTGACGCTTGTCAAGACTTAAACTTACAGTTGGAAATAAATTGGAAATACTGTTTTTTTAGACGAATAGAATAAGAAATTAGTGTTACACATAAAAAAGTTTATCATGGCATGTGTTTTTGATCGTTCTAATTTTTTCGCAATAAAATTTTCTCATTTAGCGAGATTAGCGCATTTTTCACACCTTTTTTCAACTTAGGAGAATACACACTTAAGAGAAAACTAAGACCAATCAAATTTCTTATCTTGCGGTTTTATTTGCAATATTGCTACCACACTGACCAACAAGCAGAAGACTATATAAAGCCCAGCAGCAAGGTTTGTTTGAGGAAATGTTACAGTCAACCAAATACAAACCATAGGAGTAAATCCTCCATGTAACGCATAAGAGATATTGCGTGATAAGCTCACACCACTAAATCTAACATTGGTAGGAAAGAGTTCAGATGCAACTATTCCTATGGAACTATACCTCTTTCTATTATAGAGAGAACCATTACGCTCAACGCAATCACAAGATAATTTTTATAGTAATATGCAATAGATAACGCAGGACAACACAGTACCATTGTAATTACTATAAATAAGATTGCAGTGCGCTCTTTTCCAACTTTATCAGCCAACATTCCAAACGCTATTGAAGATATCGCATTAATACACTGGTTATAATGAGCACAATTTCGTTGATATATGTCGTTACATACACATCCACTGATGCTATTTCCTTTGCGAGTGTTCGAAGAAATATGGTAAATCCAACAGCAACATTAACAGGTACAGATATTAAAATAGCAAGTATAAGAGCTCTCTTATGGCGCTTTATAAGCTCTATTATTGGCAAATCAGGTAAATTTCTTTGTTTTCGATTTTTTTCATATGCTGGAGTTTCTCCCAATGTGTATATGCTATACGCGCTAATTAATCCTAAAATAGCTGAGAAAATAAATGGCAATCTCCAACCCCAGGTACAAAAATCAGTAGTTTTTTTGCAGATAATTACTATCACCGCAGAAAGCAAGATACCAATGGAGCGGCCAAAGCCCATTATTCCGAAATACATCCCTAAGTTCTCTTTCCTACTGGATAAATGCTCTATAAGATAAACAGAACTTCCTTGTTCACCACCAAGTGCAATTCCTTGTGTTATATGGATTGCAAGAAGCAATATAGTAGAAATTATACCTACTTGATTGTGACTTGGAATAAATGCAATGAGACTTGATGGTATCGATATTAGCAAGATAGTAATTATTAATGCTATCCTCCTTCCATACCTGTCACCAACGTGACCAAATATGAATGCACCAAGTGGCCTTACAATTGCACCTAGCCCTACAATTCCAAATAATTGCAGTATGTTACTGTAGACATCTTTTGCAAAACAAAACTCTCTGCTGATTATGTTAATCAAATCAATAAAAAGCATGTAGTCATACCATATTGCGATTCTGCAGAGTATGGTTGATATCAACACCCTTGTTTGCACTAAATTCAATTCGTAAATGTTTGCTTATTCTATTCTGGCTGCTTTTTGGGATTTTGCAACCTAAGATGTGGGTTGACTTTTCTATTATGGTGTGTGATAATTGAGATTGTTAAAATTTAGGTATTCACTGACCGTTCTTGTTATAAACACCAGAATAATAAGCTACTGATATTCTCCATCTTTTTATCTTTAATCCATCATAGCTAGCGATGCAACAAAGACATTCCAGTGTCCGCTACTCAAACGACATGGTGAGGTGTCATCCTAGTAGTGTGACACTGGTTCCTTTATGACGGTGTCAGCCCAGTGCCTTTGTTACTTGCTTTTCTCATCCCCACTTACTTCTTGTGCTTTCGCTCCATCTACTTGAGTACCAGGTAATACTGCATATGTAATACCACCGGCTACAAGTGCAGATGCTACTGCTATACCAATCATTACTAACATCTCTAACCTAACTGTACGTTCAAGTGCAGTAAATGCTATCAGTCCAGCAGCAAGACCCATACCAACAGTAGCGGTGTACCGTGCTCCATTGCCTTGTTTTGGTTGCTCAGTTGTTTTGCTTTTATCTTCTAGTTTTCTATTTTTCTCCTCAGCTTCAGTCAATCGATTTTGTAAGTCTTTTGTTTCATCCTCTTTGGCTTTTAACTGAGCAGCAGTATCATTTGGTGCTGCTTGCAACTGCTGAACTTGATCTTTTAATGCTATTATTTCATTCTCTTTGGCTTTTAACTGAGCAGCAGTATCATTTGGTGCTGCCTTTAACTGCGCAACTTCATCATTTAGTTTATTTATTTCATCCTCTTTGGCTTTTAACTGAGCAGCATTTGGTTGGTTGTTTAACTGTGCTTCTAAATCTTTTATTTTATTTGTTAGTGTTGTTTTTTCACCCTCTAACTTCGTAACAGCAGCATCTGGTTGAGCTTTTAATGCTGTCATTTCATTCTCTTTCTCTGTTAACTTTTGCTGTAACGCCACAGCATCTAATGCTTCCAATTCTGTTATTTTAGCATTTTTCTCTTCTAACTGCTGCTGCAACGCTGTAGAATCTATTGCCTTTAGTTTTTCCACTTCAGCTTCTAAGTCTTGTTTTTCCTGCTGAGCTGTGTCCAATTGATCTTGTAATTCTTGTGTTTTAATTCTCAATTCCTCCTCAGCTTTCTTCTTTGCAGCTTCTAATTCTTCATTTTTCCCCTTTAACTGCTCTTCTGCAGCTTCCAATTCTGTTGTTTTAACATTTTTCTCTTCTAACAATTGTACTGTGGGATGGCAAGATAGGGCTTTTACCATAATCCCCTCTTTCCCATTGTTAAGGCCTAACAGATTTTTCATTTCTTCTAGGCGACTAAAATATTTGCCACCCTCTTTCCCAACGAATTTTACATTCATGATTGTATTATCTCCTAGTTCTTCTTGAGGATAAGAACCAGTAATATATAGTTGTTGATCATTTAGCATACAGCCCACATAAAACTTGTCATCAATTATAGCACCACCCTTATCTACGTTTTTATACTTTTTAAATTCTTCATAATCATCTTTTTTTATAACAAGCACTATTTTATCACCGGCAACCTGTATTGTACCATTCTTTAAGCTTAGCATAACGAACCTCAATTATAATTTAACATTACATAATACCCTTAGAACCTAAGGTCAAGTAATATTTTTATCATAGCATAGAAAATTTATGTTCGTAAACAAAAAATTTTGGCGTAAAATTGCCGTAATTGTGCTATAGCTAAAGTAATTTAGGTTTACCGACCATCGTCATTCCGCTGCTTGTTAGCGGGATCTAGAGATACCGCGGCGGTATGACGTTGCTAGCTTAAGGTTTAAAATTGAGAAATATTTATGTTAAAAGAAAAATACGGCTTTAAAGAAGTTGAAGACAAATGCAACATATTGTGGGAAGGAAGTAAAGTTTATAAATGGAATGGTGAAAAGGATAACACTTTCACTATAGACACACCTCCGCCGACAATATCGGGAAAACTCCATATTGGCCATATATTTAGCTATTGCCACACGGACTTTATTGCAAGGTTTCAGCGCATGCTGGGAAAAGATGTGTTTTACCCAATTGGGTTTGATGATAATGGGCTTCCCACTGAAAGATTGGTTGAACAAACCTATAAAACCCGTGCAAAAGAAGTTGGCAGAGAAAAATTTATAGAGATGTGCCATGAGGTTATTGAAAAATCAAAGCAAGAATTCAAGGAACTATTTAAATCAGTCGGCATTAGTTATGACTGGGATTTGGAATATCACACGATCAGCAAGGAAACTGTGACGCTTTCACAGATGTCGTTTATTGATCTATATAATAAAGGGTATGCATATAGAAAAATGCAGCCCATCCTTTGGGACCCGGTTGATAAAACAGCAATTGCGCAAGCAGAAATAGAAGATAAAGTTTTTGAGTCATCCTTAAACACGATAGTTTTCTCTACTCAAGAAAATGAGCAGATCAATATTGCAACTACGCGACCTGAGTTACTTCCCGCATGCGTTGCAGTTTTTTGTCATCCAGAGGATGCACGCTACACCCATCTGATTGGCAAAACAGCCGTGGTGCCGATCACAGAGACAAAAGTTCCAATAATAGCTGATGATAAGGTTAAAATAGATAAAGGCACTGGGCTTGTTATGTGTTGTACATTCGGTGATGAACTCGACATATATTGGCAGCAAAAGCATAATCTGCCGATGAAAATTATCATCGATCAGGATGGGAGAATAAGCCTTTATGATGTCATTCCAGTGCTTGACACTGGAATCCAGGAAAAAGAGCCAATGCCAGCGATGACAGAGGAAGATATCATGTCAGCGTATGGTCAGAAAAAAGAAGAATGGATCCCAGTGTCAGCTACTCGGATGACAGACGATATACTAAACGAAATAAACGGACTAAAAGTTAAAGAAGCAAGAAAGAGGATAATCGAAATCCTAACTGAAAAAGAACTTTTGATAGAAAGCACTAACATTTCTCATTCTGTTAAGTGCGCAGAAAGATCTGGTGCACCACTTGAGATATTGCCTACTTATCAATGGTTTATCAAGACCTTAGAGCAAAAAGCTCAAGTATTAGATAAAGTAAAAGAATGCAATTGGCATCCAGCTACTATGCGTAAACGTATGGAAGTGTGGATAGAAGGGCTAAATTGGGACTGGTGCATCTCAAGGCAACGTTATTTTGGTGTGCCATTTCCAGCGTGGTATTCCAACCGTAAGGGAGAAGAAGGTAAAATTATTCTAGCTGAGATAAAGGACCTGCCTATAGATCCATTGAAAGATTTGCCAAAAGGGTATAGCAAAGAAGAGGTTATTCCAGATCAAGATGTAATGGATACCTGGGCCACAAGTTCAATTACTCCTCAACTGAGTGCACTGGCAGTAAACAGTGAGTTTAGTTTACCAAATCATCGCTATGATACGATATTTCCTGCAGATCTGCGCAGCCAGAGCCATGAGATAATAAGAACCTGGGCTTTTTATACTATTTTAAAGGCACATTATCATGCAAATTCTTTACCTTGGAAAAACATTATGATCAGCGGTTGGTGTTTAGCCGATGATAAGAAAAAGATGAGTAAATCAAAAGGTAACATCATCACTCCTCATGTAATACTTGAAACTTATGGAGCTGATGTAGTGCGCTATTGGGCAGCGAACTCAAGGCTTGGAGTTGATACAGTCTACTCTGAAAATATATTCAAAATTGGCAAGCGCCTAGTTACAAAACTTTGGAACGCTAGCAAATTTGTTTCCATGTTCATGGAAAAGTATCAAACGTTGAGCATAAATTCTGCTCACGAGACAATGGATAAGTGGATATTGTCTAAGTTATACAAAGTTATAGAAAGAGCAACAAATAACCTATTACAGTTTGAATACTGCGAAGCTTTGGGCGTAATAGAGGAATTTTTTTGGAAGGATTTTTGTGATAACTACTTGGAATTAGCAAAAAAGCGCGCATATGGAGATAAAGTAGACAGCGAAGCAAACTTAAGTGCAAAGCAAAGTTTGGCATATGTACTGAATATTATTTTGCGGTTATTTGCACCCTTTTTGCCTTACATTACGGAAGAGATATACCACCAGTTGTATAGTTATAATTCTGTACACAATCAAAGTAATTGGCCGAGCAAAGAAGAGCTTATCTATGATAAATATTCAGAGGAAATGGGAGATAATGTTATTCAGATATTAAACATTATCAGAAAGATGAAGGCAGATAATAATGTATCAGTTAAGCATTTGATAAAGAAATTAGTGATAAAAGCGAGCGTACAAGAGGATAAGTTGGATCAATCTGCACAGGATGATTTGCAGGCAGTGTGCAATGCGGAAACGATAGAGTGGATGCAGTCTGAGCTTGAAACTGAAGACGGGAAATACATAGTGAATATAGACTTATACTGATTTTTATAGCTTCACTTCCTTTGATATCTATGCTATCATAGTCATTATTGGTTGTGAGAGAATAATAATGGGGGATTTATATAATAAAGCCAATGCACCATATCTTATAGCTGGTGCTCTTGCTACTTTGGTATTGCTTGCATCTGGGACACTTGCTGTTGCTCCTTATGTTGCATTCTTATCTCCAATTGCAGCCTTTAATGTAGCTCTTCCTGTTGCCTTGAGTTTATCTATACTATCTACTTTAATACTCGCACTTTTATGCAAGGTGATTAGTAGTAATAAGAAAGTAGAGGTTGAGAGAAATAAATTTGCTGAGAAAGAGCAAGAGTTAAAACAACAATTGGAGAGTAAGGTACAAGAGTTAGAAAATAAAATAACTCTGAAAAAAGAAGCTGGAGATAAACAAGTGAAGGAATTAACTCGAGAAAAGCAAGATTTAGAGAGTAAAGTAAAGAAGTCAAATGATGAGAAAGAGCGATTGGAAGCAGAGTTAAAAACAGAAACGGAGAAAGCAGAACAATCAGAAAGGAAGTTAGCTCAGGAAAAGAAAAATCTAGAATACAAGGATGAAGCAGTAAAAAAGCAGTTGCAGGAACAGCAAGTTACAACACAACAAGAATTGAACCAGAAAATTGAAGAGCTGGCTAACGTAAAACAACAATTTGAGAGCAAGGTACAAGGGTTAGAAAGTAAAATAGCTCAAGAAAAAAAAGCTAAAGAAAATGTAGGCAGAGAAGTGAAGGGATTGAACAATCAATTAAGTGGGTTAACTCAGGAAAAGCAAGATTTAGAAGGCAAAATTGAAGAGTTATATAAGAAAATCAAGTCGTTGAACGAGCAACTGAATGGTGCACAGCAAACACTTGCTAAAAAGAAGCATTAGAAGAAATGAAAAATAATCACAAGACAGATATGGATAAATTCAAAAAACAAGCGGAAGAACGTTTAAAGGACAAAGAAATCTCTGTACTCAATGTAGTGAAAGAAAAAGTAGAGCAAGGACTTTCTGGTTCAGAAGAACAACAATACATGCAAGATACAGACCATATACAAGAAGCAATTAATAAATTTATGCAACCTATATATGAAGAGTTAGGTATAAATAATCAACTAGATATAAGTAGTAAACATTTATCAGAACTTGAAGGAATAGGTGAAAATGAGTCTGCTAGGGAATGTTCAAAAAAGTGTGTCAAACCGCATTTTTAGTTCAACTCAATTTTCAATCTATTAGGAAAGAAAATGCCGAGCTGAGACATAGTTAATGCCCAATTAGGCAAAGCCATAATCCATTTTTGCTCTATCTTTTTTATAGCACAATATACCTGTTTGTACAAGGCATTTGTGCTGGTAAATGAGCCTTTGGTTTTTGTGAATTTTCTGATCTGCCTATGTAGCCCCTCAATAGGATTGGTAGTATAAATTAGCTTCCTAACTGGCCCAGAATACTTAAAATAACCAGATAAATTTTCCCAATTGTTTTGCCACGATCTTATAACCAAAGGATATTTTTCACCCCATTTTTCTTCCAGCTCAAGCAAATAATTCTCAGCGATTTCTTTACTTGAAGCACGATATATTTTCTTCAAATCGTTCATGAAAACTTTCACATCTTTGCTGGATACATATTTCAATGAATTCCTTATCTGATGCACTATACATAGCTGTACTTCTGCTTTAGGAAACACACTATTTATTGCTGCAGGAAAACTTTTTAGACCATCAACACAAGCAATTAGAATATCTTCTACTCCTCTTTCTTTTAGATCATTTAGTACTCCCAACCAGAATTGGCTCCCTCACTTTCGGCTAAATAAAAGCCTAGTACCTCTTTTCTGCCATTTTGATCTACGCCTAATATATTATACATGCATTTACTTACGCAATGCCCGTCCTCCTTAACTTTGAAAAACCATGAACACTATTGGGTACACAGACTGCAATGGGCGACTACGCCATTCGTTGATTACCGGTAGCAATTTGTCGGTAATACTTGATATCTCTGCTGCCGATATTTTGTGATCGTAAATTTCTTCTACATGTGATGCTATATCTCTATAGCTCATACCACTGGCAAATGTGCTCAAAATCTTTGTTTCAAGCTCTGGATGTAGGCTTGTTTGCCTTTTTTTGACTATTTGTGGTTCGAAACTTCCCTCCCTATCTCTTGGTGTTAATAGCTCAAATGAACCTGCACTGGTACGTAAAGTCTTTCCATTCCTCCCATTTCTTCGATTATTTTCTTCGCTTTCAGCCAACAAGTGATTTTCTATTTCACCTTCCAACTTGCCTCCAGCAGTCTTTTTATAAATGGTGTTAATGCTCCATCTCTTCCTGTCAACGGCCTGCCTTCTCGTATAGACGACAGGATATTTGTTTCTAATTCTTTATAATCTACCAATCCGGTAGTTCTGGTTACTATTTTTTGACTCATTGTCAAACCTCCATTTTTTTATATCAATTTATTACTTTTTTTTCGGTTTGACACACTTTTTTGAACATTCCCGTCTGCTAATGAACAATTCTTGAAACCAAAACCACCTTCTCCTTACACATCCACACCAAGAAGATATCTTAGAAAATCTCTATCTCCTAAAAAGGAAGATGAGGATGAGAATAAAGAAAATTCAGGGCAACTAAATCACGAAAGTCTTGATACAAATATCAACAGCCCTCATTTATCGCCTTTTAAAGATATAACAAATAATTTCTATCACATCTAACGGTGTAAGTGCAGGGACCTCCACAGATAAGAGAATTTTAATAAATATATACAAAACTGCTGAACGTGGGGGGAGGAGGGGAGTAATGAGCAATTTGCTTAGTGAGGCTAACACATTTTATTTTATAGCTAGTTCCTTAGGCTCTGTGAACAAAATTTCGTCATGAAAAAATAAGGAAAAATGTAGTAAGAACTGGTAGTTTAACTTAGCTATAATAGAGAAACTACCGAATGGAATATTATATAAAAGAGGAAATTGGAAACAAATTTTTAGTTTTTTGAAAAGCATGAAAGGAATACACAGCAAGAATGAAAAGAAATTGAGAATATTTGTGGAAGCAGTGTGGTACATGGCCAAAAGTGGCTGCCAGTGGAGGCTTTTGCTAAAATATATGGCAATTACAGAAGTATACACAGGCGATTTAAAAGTGGTGTGAAAAGAAAATTTGGGAAAAGTTGCTTAAATATACACAAGAGCCAGATTTGGAAGTGCACATAATTGACGGAACAATCGTGAGAGCTCATGCCTGTTCTGCTGGATATAAGAAAAACTCTGCGAATCAAGAAGCTTTAGGACGCAGCAAAGGTGGCTTCACAACAAAGATTCATGCTACTGTTGATGCACTTGGTAATCCACTGAAATTTGTTCTCACACCAGGTCAGAGGAACGAAATTACACAAGCTGAAACGCTGACTGAAAATATCGTTAACTCCATTGTAGTAGCTGATAAGGGCTATGACAGCAATTCTTTTGTAGCCAGCCTTGAGAACAGAAAGTGTAAAGCTGTGATTCCACCAAAGAGGAATCGAAAAGTGCAGAGAAACTACGACAAACATCTTTATAAAGAGCGGCATTTGATTGAATGCTTCTTTGGAAAAATCAAGAACTTTAGACGGATTTTTTCTCGATTCGACAAGACTGCTGAGGTTTTTATGGGTTTTTTAAACTTCGTTGGTTCTCTCATATGGCTTCTCTAAAATTTTGTTCACAGAGCCTAGCTACTCTTACGTTACTTACATCTTTAGCGCTTATTGTAACTTCTAATGTGCTCTTCCTCTAATTCTTGCTTTAGCTACATTATCTGTTTTAGTGCTTGCACTTTCGTATCAAATAATTAGTAATAATAAAAAAATAGAGGTTGAGAGAAACAAATTCGCTCAGAAAGAGCAAGAGTTAGAAAATGAAATAACTCTAGGAAAGGAAGCTGAAGAAGCTGCAAACAAAGAAGTGAAGAATCAATTACGTGAATTAACTCGAGAAAAGCAAAATTTAGACAAGAGAGCAAAAAAATTGATCAGAAAGTAAATGAGTCAGAAGTTGAGAGAGAATTTCTTCTTAAAGAAAAAGAATCTTTGGAGAAAAGATTAGAAGTAGCAAAGAATCGTACGTTTGAAATAGACAATGAATTGGACAAAACAAGAAAGGAAATAGGTAAGCTTAGTGAGCAGGAAGAGAAATTAAAACTTGAAATCTCATATTCGAAGAAACAGTTGGAAGAAAAAAGTGAATTTATTGCAAAGCTGAAGATGAAAATGGATAATAATAAACATTTAGAGCTAGAGAATAAGGAGTTGAATGATAGAATAGAAACGTTACGTGAAGCACAAAAGACATTACGTGAGAAAAAACATGAACTTAGTGAAAAAATAGAGGCATTGAATAAGGAAAAAAATAGACTTTCTAAAGAAGTAAAGGAATTACGTGAAGAACAAGAAAGACTGTATGCAAACTTAGATAAGCTACAATGTAAAATTAAAGAGGTCAACAAAGAAAAGAAAAATTTATCTAAAGAATTAAAAGAGAAATCTGAAGAGTTACGTGATGCAAATGATTGCATTAATAGTCAATGTTGTGAGTTAGACGGAATAAGAAAAGATTGTGATAATGAAGTAAAAAGTTAAGAAATTCACTTTTAGAACGAGACAGTCAAATAGAAGATTTTTGAAAGAGAAAGAAAAACAAGTGAATTTTGCGCAACTGTTGATAAGATGCGTAACAGACAATATAGAAGAACCAATAAGAAATAATGATGGAAAAGCAATATAGATACGATTCAAATATTAAAGTCTGCGTTACAAGGAGAAATTGCACGGCTTTTGCCAGACGAAACGCCTTCTTCTTCGCTGGAAGATCTTGGATATGAATCATTATTTGTCAGTCGCTCATCCACCCCGACCAAGTTGCCAAATTCACTATTGACAGAATCTTATGAACGCAGTCAGTTCAATCAGAGTGAAAGTATTTGCAAAACACAACAATGAGTCTTATTATAAGATAAATCATGCAAGATAATGAACCCAATAATATGCGCACTGGATACACAAGACTTAAATAAGGCTATTTCTCTAGCTAATGCTCTGCGTGGTAAAGTTGGCATGGTAAAGCTGGGATTAGAATTTTTTGCTGCTCAAGGTCTTTCTGGAGTGCAAGAAGTTGCAAAATGCAATGTACCAATTTTTTTAGATCTGAAATTGCATGACATTCCAAACACTGTAGCCAAAAAGTTGAAGTAATAAAAGTTCTGAACATTGAAATGTTAACTCTGCACATCAGCGGTGGAACAAAAATGCTTGAAGAAGCGCTAAGTGTAGTGCAAGGCACAAAAATAAAGCTGATTGGAGTGACAGTGCTAACTAGTATGAACAATGAGGATTTAAACGAGCTTGGAGTAGCAAGAGAGGTTAAAATCACAGGTAAATTTTGCTTGCAAAGCTTGCAAAAAAGATTGGACTCCATGAATAGTCTGTTCTGCATTGGAAGCTCAAGAAGTGCGCCGAGAATGCGGTGAAGACTTTAAAATTATTACTCCAGGAATTCGTATAGATCCAGGTCATGACGACCAAAAAAGAACAGCAACACCAGAGAAGCAATAAATTCAGGAGCTGATTATATCGTCATTGGCAGACCCATTACAAAAACTGCAAGTAGTGCAGAATTAATACTGAAATCCCTTATCTAATTGAAGTAGATAAAAAAAAGTGCTTGACACAAAAAACAAACGTTATATAGTGCTATTATCTTTCATTTTACCTCGCTTAATTTAATTACTGGATTAAGCTTACAGTACTAAAGCGTGGCAAAAGTGCACGCTATTTTTCGGTTTACATTTTCAACAGATAAAAAAATGATGCCATTTCAGTGCAAGCACATAAACTGTACGAACATTCATTTTTAAAGGTAAATTGCACAACAGATGATGTCATTCCAGTGTTTGACACTGGAATCCAGAAATTTTGCTTATAACTGAAGCTGATGAGCTAAAGGTAGTTGTCTACGCTAAAACAAACGTTTTAATTAAGTTGCATAGAAGCTGGATCCCAGTGTCAGCTACTCGGATGACGAGAAAGGGAGCACTGGAATGACATCGTTTACTATGTACCATATTGCAATATTCGTACAACTGTGGGAAAACATCTATGGATGCCATTCCTATTACCTTATTTCCATTTTATTTCATTTTCAAAGGAGATACCGTCTCACCAGTCAACAAAAAAATTATAAAAATTGCTCAAGTTACATCATAAAATCAAAAAATACTTTCAATTTACATCCTGTGTAGCAGTACACAGATTATAGTTA